>CM046448.1:41293880-41572383 GCA_025506515.1 Flaveria trinervia | reverse complement strand
CAAATTAAATAGGGAACCAGCTTATGAAACAAAGAACAAAAATAAATAACACAAGTAGAACACAAGTATTTGGTTTTCAAAAATGGTATATATTGTTCGTTTTTTACAATTATTACATTTTACAATTGTTACAAGGCTTAGTGCTAAATACTAACACCTAAGATACTTTAAATTATATCTTATATTCGGCCATACTTTAAAGCCCAGTTATAATACTAATCTAGACAACAAGATATTTGTAAAGTCGAAAGGTAGATTGTATTTTGACTAGTAACTATAATATGCCATAATTCACATATTTATCTATTATAAAAATAAAAGAAGTACAAAATAGAAAGTAACAGACTATAAGATCTTAATCTACAGTTGATAAAAGTATGCAGACATAATCAACTTGTATAAGTTGGTGAGTTTTCAGACATGACAACGGAAAGTTGTTCAGTTTTTGTCAAAAAGAATGTTAGAGAAAGCATGTATTCTTTCTTTTCGAAAAAAATCAGTCTATTGGCTTCGAAAGACTTTGTATTGAAGTTTTGGAATACTTCATCTTTGACTTCGGAAAAAATGGTCTTTTGGATTTGGAAGATTTGACACTTAGGGGGCATTTGGTTGGAAGGAATTGATAAACTAGTATAATTTCAAGTAAATTATGTTTGAGTGGGTAATGAAATATAAAATCCCAAAAAATGTTTCATCTCAAATTCCTTTGTTTGTGAGATTTCAAATTCCCACTCTACGTAGAAGGATTTTGAAACCCCGTAACCAAGTGAATTTAAGGTGAAACATTTCCTTGGATTTACTTTCAATTGATCATTTAAATATAATTTTACTTGAAAATTATACTAGTTTCTTAATTTCATTCCATTCCTTCTAACCAACGCCCCCTTAAAGAATTTATTAGTGCGTTTGTTAAATCTTTCGAAATAACTTTCCTTGTACTTTAGTTTACATGCTTAGAGATCTTTGGTTACATTAGCATTTGAGTTAACTCTTACAGAATGATTTTGAAAAATATATATATATATATATAAAGAAAATATTTAAAAGAGTCTCGTATATTTATAAAAAAACATGTTTTAAATTGTATATTTATTCTTAGGTTGGTTTTGTTAATTTAAATAGTTAAAAAAATAGCCCTTCAATGTTAATAAAAACTTTCTAACTTTCAAAACAGCTCTCGAAGTAGAAAAGATCAAAATATCATTACACTTAACTTACACAAAAGTAAAAGAGTTAGTGATTAGAAACCAAAACTGTTATAAAATTTAAACTCAAGATCTGATATGACAAAAAGGTTTATTTTTAAGTCAAAATGGTCAAAACACAGAGGCCGAAACAAAACAATAACTTAACGATTGAAAATTGTTTTAATTTTAATAAAATATGTAAGTATAACTTTTCAACTTATAGACTTTTGGTTCTTAATATCATCTAATTATAGACTTATCAACTTACAATAAAAACGATTCTATCACATATTTTTCTTCAAAACAACATTAGTTGCAAGTTGTTTTCAACATAAAACACTTATAATTTTGTGAGAAATTAGTTACATAATATTAATATTTATTGATAAATTTTATTAAAACATGAATAATTGTTATCATCACCTATACAAAAATCTTTAAGTTAATTCGGTTTTGTTGCTTAACGTTTGACGAAAATAACAGATTTACTCTAAAAAATTAAAAACATCAACTTACATCCAAAAGTTTTATAAATTGTTTCAATTTTAATGCAAAAATTTTATTATATTAGATCAAATTGAAATTAATAAAATTTAAAATTTAAACAACTTAAAACTTTTATAGGTAACTTGATGTTTTTATGAAGAAAAATTATTATTTTTATCAAATCACAATGAGCAAACCAGAGTTAACTCTATATTTTTTATATTACTTAAAACTTTTCAAATTAGTTGGAGCATAAAGTTAACAAGTGGCTAGATTACATTATGAGATGACCTAGAAAATAAAGCACACAATTAAAAAATATAACTATATTTTCCTAATGTATTACTTAACAGGTTGTGTTGTATCTAAATTTTATTTTCAAAAGTATTTGGAGAAATTAATGTAATATATGGTCTTTTTTAAATAATGATGGGTTATCTTGCAGGCGCGTAACAATTGATATTTTGTGACATGTTTCATGTTTGCTTTTGTATGTATATCAGTGATGTTAAATATAGTTTAATCAAATAATGAACATCTTTTTTTTGCCTGACATCGAACCCTTTCTTCAACAATTCAACCATGAATTCAATCATATTATTAATATTTTTTTGTTGAACATTTTATCTCTTATTTAACTGATATACATGAGTCACTAACCTAATTCATATTAAACCAAAATACAAAACATTAAAATTAAAACACTACATAAAACAACAAATTGAATAATAAACATTAAAATTAAACTGAGTGACCCTTTCAATAAATCAGATCATATCTTTAGATTAAATTACACAGGAGGGTTTTCAAGAAAACATATGATTGAACAATACCGTGGGCTGAAGAAACAAACCTAGTCATAATTACAGGCTAATCACATATTAATTGCAATTAAATTATACCACATGATATATAGGAATTTGAAAATATACCCTATAGTTTCCAGTAAATTCCCAACCTATGTAAAATGCCTGAAATCACACCCCAAAACAATATTTCCACAAATATAACATAAAGCAAAATCCCCACTCTTCTTGAATCCCAAACATCAATGAAAATGTGTTTTTGAATCCAATATATCTGCATCCATTCCAACACTTCATTTTCAATTCTTTTGTTTTAAACTCTTCACTTTGGACCAAGTTCTACTTTTGGTTTTGACTAGGTCAGGTTGGAAGGGTTCGGTTGACTGAAACACGTTTTGTCATTTCCATACATATTTAAAGGATAATTCATATATCCTCTCAAAACTTAGAGTGATATCATATTACCAAACAAAGAATCTTGATAACAAATATACCCCGTTTTCAATATATACGAAAGTTTTAAGTGTCTTAAGTGGGTATATTTTATGTTGCAAGTTTTAAGGGGTATATGAAATTGGCCCCAGTAAATAATATGTTACTCATGACACATAAACTATCATTACATGCTGTAATAATCTAAATTGAGTGAAATTATTTAGAAAATTAAAAGGTTCAAAAAATCAACTTTAGACGACTTCAAATCTTGAAACCTCACCCTATTGTTCAATTCTTTTATGTTGATTAGGTTTAACTCGTTAAAGATAAAACACAGCCCATTCAAATGGTCCAAAATTGCCAAGTTAGACTTACTAAATGTAAAACTTACCAGGGTATTATGGGGATTATCATAGTACCAGCCATTAAAAAATCCTGCAAAGATCCCTTCAGCTGCCATAACATAGACAAGCATTGCATTCATCCCAATCCATTCCAATGGCATAAACAGATATCTCAACCTCCAGATATCTACCTGACAGTCAGGCCTTTTGTTTAAATAACTTCAATTTAATGATCTAAACCAAGCACTTTAGACACCGATTCAATTAGTCACATGAATGATTCTTTTAGTACATTATTTACGTAGTGTATACATAGTAATTGATATTTGTTACACAAATAAACAGTAGAGAAAGTTCCTTTGAAAACCACAAAAAGCTAAAAATGGAAGGCAAAGATCTTAATCAAATGACTATCCCATGCACAATGTACACACCTTTCATTCACATGTGAATAGACTTACGTAAATCTGCCAGCCTATATTCACATGTGAGTACTCAAGCTTAACTCTTCAATTTTTCTAAGACCCGGTTCTTCTTAGGTGATCTTGCCTCTATACTATACATATATGGGTGTCTATATACACGGGCACACACACACATATGTGCAGGTATAGATATATAGATATATGTGTGTTTGTGTTTGTGTTTGTGTTTGTGTTTGTGTCTGTGTCTGTGTCTCTCTCTTTCTTTATATATATACTTTTAGGGGTTGTTTGATTACGCTGACTAAGTAAAATCTAACGGAGTCAGAAGCTGACCCAGTTAGAAGTTCTGACTGGGTAAGCATCTGACTGAAACTTGACTGTTTGATTCAGTATTTGACTAGAACCACATCGATTCAGTATTTAAGTAACAAAACCCACCGGAGTCACACCACCGGTCGAAACCACCACACCACCACTATCACCGTACACATTCTGACCACCACTGCCATCCACTATACACAAAGGCGGTGCCGAAGGCGGGCTGCGGGTCGCGAGGGAAAGGCGGGCTGCGGGTCGCGAGGGGGTGGCGGGTTAGCCGGTCAGCAATTTTTTTTCAAGGTTTGGGTCAGCAATGGAGACCCGGTCAGCCAGGACCGAGACCAAAATCAAACGGGCTGACCCGGTGACCGAATTAGCCGGTCAGCCCAAAAACAAATAGCCCCTTGATTAGTGTGTATATATATGTATATATACACACATACGTATATATATACATATAGTTATATAGAGAGAGACACTATATATACGTATATACACGCATGTATGTGTGCATGCATATGTGCTTGTGCATGCGAGACCGTTGTGGGTACTTGCATGTGGATGTGTGAGCGTCCCCATGTCTACACATATGTATACTCAATACATGTATGTTTATATATGTACACTCCCTCCATTCCCTCTATTAGATGTCATGCTTTCACCTTAAAAGTCATTATTCAAATTTTCAAGATTCATAATTGTAAGTTATATATGTTCTGATACTATATTTCTTGTGATCTTTTATGCAGATATATATACTCCCCCTCAAGAATTAAATATATATATAAATACCCAACTTGAAACTGATAGTAACTCATTTGGCATTCAAACTCTCAAGTCTATTGACACTTGAAAGTCAAAAGTAATTGCTTTTGGGAACGGAAGTAGGTAATGAAGGGCACGAAGTTAGTCATTACATTACCATTATGTAGAAGAATGAGAAGACCAATGCTGCTGCCCCTGATGTTACACAAACATAACTAAAAGTGTATAACTGTTTATTTAGAGGAATTGCTGCACAAAATAAGAAATGTACAGTGAAAGACTTCATAGATCAAGGCAAGTATCATAGTGGAAAGATGGTTGGGTTCAGGGAGATGAAGAGCAGGTAAAAGCGGGTCGGGTCAGTTGCACTGTTTAACCAGAAACAATTTCTTTCCCAAATTCTTTTTATAAATAATCAGTGAGTTAAATTACATATAATTAGAATAATAACTATATTATTACAGTTTTACTCTAACTGTTCTGCATAATGATTTAGGAGGTTGAATGGATTGAAAATACACTTGACCAGTTTGACCTGTATCTTTTTTATTATACCAGTTAAAACATAAAAAGCGATTGACATCAACCCATTTATATGTAAATAGGTCAAAAATTGACACCCCTAGTGAATATAAACTAAATCAAGTATCGGGTTCATAATATGGAAACAAACCATCTGTGAAATGAAGGACAATTCCCAAAACAAGGAGTCCAAGACCTATCAAAATCCAATGTGTCAGCCTAGATGAGTGATCCTGAAAATCATAAGTAAATTAAGAAGCAATAAATGGTTCTCATAAAAGGGGTCTAGTTATACTTCTGTAATTATTCTTAGAGCTTAAACTTATATTTCATAGTAAATCGATACTAATTGTATTTCTCATCGTTCAAAAATGTGATGAAAAACGGATCAATTTTAAGTCTGAAGTTGGTGTTTGACCTTAAAAGTGAACTGTACCCTCTCTTTGGGTTAAGTAGGAAGAACCAACCTTCATTTGTATGAGTACATGCCCAAAGTGCACTCCAATAATTGTAGAGAGAATAGCTGAAAAAGAGCTGTTACAGTCCAAATATGTGTATGAGTTTATGAGCCAAATGAAATAAAGCAAAAGACAAGATGTGCATAGATGGGGAAAAATAGGATATGGGCATGTCAAGTAACGGGTCAAACCAGGGTCGGCTTAGAATGGCCATTTTTTGAGATTTTACAACTAATTTGTTAAATAAAACAATTTAATGTGGTTTAATGCTTCAAACACTCAATGATCATATGCTAAGTACTTCCTCTTTTATATGTATTTTCATAATTTGTTTAATCTAAAATTATGTAACCTTCCAGTGTTATAGGATCACAAAAGGATTTTCACACAATCTTTCTTATATCAATGTCCAATATTTTTTTTATTATATGATAATCAATCTGAAATGTTTCCAAATATTTCATTTCAAGCTGAGCAGGTGGAAAACAAGTAAATATCTCTAAAGTTTTCTTTCAATTGTTTCCAAGCCTCCACAACCAAAGCAGACCTTAAAATTCCTTCAGGTTCAAAAGGTGCCAAACACCAAGATGGAGCATCCTTCTTGAAAGGACCCTCATAAGGGGATCTCTTGGTGCAAGCCTGCCATTGCAATAATATATTATAAAACCTTTAGCAAAGCAAAAACATAAAAATCTAGAGGTAGCAGTTTTAACCCATTTACTTACGAATGGGTCTATATGGGTTGTATTTTACCTTAAAAGTGGGTCAGATGAGCTAAATGTCACCCAAAATCTGATGTTAATGCATACATTTTTATCATCATCATATTTTTTTGTAATCGTTAGTAAAATAATATTTAAAATATGAAGATTACAACTTTTGCGGTCAACCTGCCCTGTGTCAACCTGTTCTAATAAATATTGATTTCAATCTGACCTACTTTGACTCATTTACTCAATGTGCCATAAATATTGCCACCTCTAGTAAGAGAACTGAAAATGAAAAAACATATAGGAAGATGTTGAATTTGTGGTGACCTTAGATCTCTTCCAAGCAGGATGGGGATACATATGATTGATTCCAAGCACTTGTCTATCTATATAACCCACTGCATTACATGGAGGATCAAGTTTTCCTCTCACATCACAAGCTACCTGACAACAAGACCACAAAACAGGTTGGGTAAGACCATAACAGGTCAATTTTAAGTAAGATCCGTAGCCGGTTGGGTTGATCCAAAAAGACTTTATTCTCTATTTTTATATTTAACAAATACTTAATTTGTAAAATAGGATTACAAAAACAATTTTATTGAATTAGCAATATAAATTGTTGTTTAGAGTGATTTAGGAGCTTATGTGCATTAAAATACGCTTTGGGCCACTTTCAACATAACCTCTCAATTTGACATGTTCTTTTTCATAGCTAAACTTGCTATTAAGCCAATTTGAACCATTTGAGATATAAAAATAACCTGAATGGTATAACTAAATAGTTTACAAATTTCCCCTTCTAAAAGTGTAAGAAACCCAACTTCTCTCCACAATGAATGATTCAGACAATAATCTCGAGGATATACTAAAGTAGATTGTCAAGTTACTAATATGATACTGTTTTCGACCTATCATGAGAATTGAAATCTTAGGATCATTGAATAAACAAAGATCCATTGAAGCAATCCCTAATAACTACATAAATAGGCATCTTAATTACTAAGGCAAAATCAACTACATTTCAACTTTTTTATAAATAAATAGATGTAATTTACCTTCTTCATACAATAACAACTGAAGTGAATGCCAATACCAAAAACAAAAATGTTGGGTTCTAAAATTGAATTACTGAACTCGACCTCAAAATTCATGATGAACCTTTTCTTTGAGAAATTTTGAGAGTAATACATACGGTTAAAATCTTTCCGTAATCCGAGCTGTCGGTATTGTGGACTATGAACTGCCAAGTGGGGACATAAGTTCCATAAATAACTGCCAGGTAAACTATGAGAACACAAAATCCAAGTAGCCTGCATTTTTTACATTTGAACACTGGTCATTCAACCAGTTAAATGAGATAGATCAGCAAAATTAAAGGTGGCAAACGGACGGACAGGAGGTTGTGTAGTGGGTCACCACAGGTAACTTCTTGGTGAGAGTCGGTCAAGTTGGGTTGACTAGAAACACTTACCTAAAAAGTTTTAATAATTATGAATGATTATAAATCTCAAATATGATTAAAGAATTTACATGTTTCAACAATAATAAGTTTTTCATTAACACAATGGTTCAGGATGTTTTTATGGAATAAAAGTGCACATTCTACATTTGATCAGTTATTTTTAGCTAATATTTAATTTTTACCCATCTGACTCTTTAAAAATAGAATATAAACAAATAAACCCATTTCATGAGTCAAAATTGGCAAATACCAGTGCCAAAAGTACAACTTATATATGGAAAACCGTGCAGGCGGTAGTTCCTTGGCTTGTGCACCATGAGTTGCAATTTCCAACATTCCAACAATGAAATATGCAAGGGCAATTCTCTAGAAAATAAACCCATATTATAAATCCTGCCTAAAAACAAAATGTCACTAATCATTGTGACAAGTCTCAGAAAAAATTGTAATCATAGTTACCTGGAGAATACCACACCACCTAATACTTTTCATGTCAACACCGTATGTCAATTTGTCAGGAGCATGTGAGAAACCACCTTATGACAATACATGAACATGAAATAGTGTAAGAAAAAATTCATCTGCTAAATGGAAAAGTAAAGAATTTTAATAACGAAAACAGAAACAAACAAGATATTAGTCAAAGATCAGTCTTAGTCATCAATCTAATAATACTGCTTTTGTTATCTTAATTAGCACATTCATTATTTACAAAAAAAAATGGACAAAGAAGTATTTGCAGTTAACCCTACCCGGCCCAGCCTAGCCTATTCAACCTGTTCTAGAAAACTGTGTTGGAAATCAGGCCTTCTTCAACTTAAGCAAACGATAAATTTAACAAGAAAAATCTCTTTGATTAGAATTGAAAGTACATAAATCCTAAACTATAACCCCCATATATACTAAACAAACTTGTAGACTAATTTAATAATAATAAGATAAACGCTATCTAAATAATAAGATAAACAAACAAACTGATCCTAATCTAATACGAACTTATTTAGATAATTCATAAACTAACATAATTATCTCTTATCCTTTTAACTATCATGTAATTACAAGATTAGTCCAACGAACTGACCCGTTTCAACCAGATTCCATCTTGCCCTCACCCATATTACCACCTCTTATTCTTCCCATTCAAGAAGTCATTATCATTTTCCACATTAATCATACTCTTCCTATCTATAGAACTGCCTAACCATGAGAAACTAAATGACGTGCTTGATCTACAACATAAAGATGACACGTGTAACTAAGTAGACGCCTCAGTCACCTTTAGAGCCAAAACCTATCTAAATTGAAGATGATGGAAAAGTAGAGGCCCCATTTCACCTTTAGAGCCCAAACCTCGTGGTGATATCCTTCAGGTTTAGTGTAATTGTATAAGTTTTTTTCTCATTTTGATTGTATTTTGTTAAGAATTCATTGTTAATGACATAATTCCATGCTTATGTCTTTGGTTTGGTGGAAATCTCTTTAGGTGACTAACTGAGTAGGCTGGAGGTGAATTTCCCACCTTTCGGTTATTTTCCTTGATAACCACCCAGCATAACTAGTTGATCAGTGTGCAATCTCATTCCCAGAGTAATGGTAGATTGATAATATACACCCACACACATGTTTTTTATCATTAAGGCAGCTCATGCTGTTCTGATGAAACATTGTACATGTTTAACAAGCAAAGTTGGAGAGAATAACAAAGTAAACAATTTGACCATGTATTAACAAAATAATTAAGTGTTTGTGTGTGCACGCATACAACACAGATTGTATACATGAAGGATGTATTTACTTATTTCAACACACCCTTAGGTACGCACCACAATAGGATGAGACAAAATTTATCATAAGCATTATTAAACAGATTTTGTAAACTTCTGAAGGTGAGTATCAACTAGAATTGCATGTGAAGGAAACCTTGCACAAGTTATATATGATATTAAGAACTGACCTTGTAACAAAAGACCCCAAAAGATGAGCTTGAGAGTCCTAAGTATCACCTTTTTAGTGGCAATGCGTCTATCTGGTATCCGCTGCAATAAGATTTAAATATATGAGCACATGTATGTAACAGAATATGGTAATAGAATATGATAAAAACTGCCCTTTGAGAGTTATTGTAGTAAAGACATTGAGTTAGTGAGCAAACGCTGCAAACCTTGAGAGCAAGTGCAATGGCTATGCCCACAATGAACAAAAAGAATGGCATCACAAAATCAGCAAGGTTGCAGCCGTGCCAAGGTGCATGCCCAATCATAGGCCATTCTCCTCCAGCATCATCTACCAAAATCATCAACTACAATGCCTTTTATCATGCTGACCGCAGTTAATATGAAAGATTTAGAGCAGAAAGTAATACAACTAATTAATAAAACTATAGTCAGGCATCTTCTAACAAAGAATATAAAAAATAAATACTAGTGGTACCACATTATAATTTTAATATGTAACGTAAGTGAAAGATAACAAAAGAGGAATATGACGATGAATGCATGCATTAATGAATGAACGAAAGAGGAATACGATGATGAATGCATGCATTAATGAATGAATGAAAGAAGTCTTGCAAGCATTGGATATCAGGGTCCTTCTTTGTGATCGACCAAACGTGTAGTGCATCTACCGCTTACCTCTAGTACTGTGGCATACGCTCAGCTGTATTTATTGACTTCGGCCCAGTAGCTAAATTGTTCGGGATGTAGCATATGGTATTGGTACGAGAGATATCCGATGTGCAAGTAAAGTTATATCAAACGAATGAAAGTATGAACGAAAGAATGACAAAGATAATAATGATGTTATCTGTATGTACGTATGATGTATGATCACATACACTTGTAACGAAAAATTTTAATGAAACTAAAGTATATTTACTATAAAAGCTAGAACTCACTCAGCAACGCTGACTTTTTATATGTTTTCCAGTTGGCAGGTAGTGATTGCTGAGGATGGCACTGCGAGGCTACTCAGCTCTTTTGAGAGGGCATCCAATTATAATGCTTTTGTGATGTAATGCAAACATGTATTTTGTAATCGAATAATGATGTATTATTTGGCAAAAGTGTTTATAATGAAAAGAGATGTCCTTTTTGAATGTTTTCGCTGCAATATTTTCTTAAGACAAATGTAATTATATGTTTTATGCGCGACAAATGACCAACTGTAAGCGTCCCGGAGACGGGGCCTTACAAATAGGTTAACACCTAAGTTCTAATCCATAATAACCTAATTCCGTTATTAAAATTACTACGAAAAGTGAGGTTAACACCTAAATTCTAATCCATAATAACCTAATTCTGTTATTAAAATCACTATGAAAAGTGTGACTCATATTACACTGTAGTTATCATGTTTAAACTTTATATCTTAATTGGCTTGGTCTTTATTATGAAAAACAACACATATGAAAGAGATGGCAATTTAAGTAGGATCTTTTGATTCCAATATGATCTTAGAATTCCCATCTTGTGAAGACAAAAATGGTTCACTATAACTTGACACTTGACACCTTGCATATGAGGTTTTGATTCAAACAAACAAACAAACATACTTTTCAAAATCAACTAAAATAGCTTTCAATTCTACCCACCTCTTAGAAAATGAAACAAATGACTTCACCTCTTAAAAAACACACTCCATCCAAATCCCTTCAATATTCATTGAAATCGAACAGTAAACTACTATCAAATTATATAGGCTAACAATAACAAAATGAATCATTTTTCCAAGGTCCAACATGAACATATAAATATATATTATATAATGAAATAGGGGAGAAGTATACGTATGTATGGATGTATGTATATGCATACCGCTACAGTAAGACCTCTGAAGATATCAACGGAGGCAACGCGACTCTTCATCTTTGCGGAATTCTCTTTGACGTCCGACAGAGGAGGAGGAGGAGGTGGAGGTGGAGGTGCGGTGGTTTGTGCAACGTGAAGACGGTGGTCGTCACCGTCGTGGTTAACTTCGATTTCAGCCATTTGATTTGATTTGATTTCAGTTGTGAAGCTTCACCTCTAGCCTCCAGCCCAACCGCCGTTGTAGAGATAAGTCTGAAGATATTACTGGCATATGGTCCACAGAGACGTTGAAGTTGTATCGTTAGTCAACTTCATGTGTCAACTTTTAACTTATTATACAAAAGTCCTTGATTCTTGATTGGAACCTATACACAAGCAACTCTTATAAATACAAGCTATTAATTGTTTATATTTATTTTAATGTTCTGATTTGTATGGAAAACACATTAAAGAGGAAGCATATAACCGTAAGAAAATTCTTTTAAGTTGGGTTTGAATTAAAACTTAAAAGTTTCAAGTTTAAGTTTATGGCGTTCACGTCATTAGACTAGAAGATTAACTGTTTTCACACTTCTAGTGGTTTACTCTTCACCATAAATAGATGTGATTAAATCGTTGCACGTGTAAGATTAAATGAAAATGGATGTCATAACAAATGGTCATTAAATTAATATGATTTTCTAGCAAAATAATAAATAGGAAATTTTCACCTACTTGAAACTCTAACATACCACAACAATTATGTTTTTTATAAAAAATTGTTCATTAACTATTTCTAAAAAATCAAAATATGCAGTTGTTTTTAGTGTTTTTGTCAACATTCCGATATATATTATTTGAAAACATGGTTGTATTCAAAGTTAAGAATTCTTTATTTTGCTTAGTCGCCTATAACAAATGTTGTTTTCGTTTTGGTAATTTGACAAACAAAATCAGTTATATGTAAACAATATTGTTGCCGGTATTGTTATTATCAAAACCGATATCAGTGTTTGCTTTTATGGCTTTCGGTCGATTTGAAGTGTGATTATATTTTTTGTTATATCGTAATAATCTTCTAATAAATTTGCTTTATTTAATAATAACTTCTGCCACATCCACAGGTTCTGGTGGGTCTAGTTGAGTTCTCCTTTGGGGCTCTTAGCTAACTTGCCCTTGAGATCGTGATTATAGTTTTGTTAGCTTCACCACATCCACAGGTTTTGTGGGTCTGATTGAGTTCTCCTGAGGGGTCTCTCAGCTAACTTGCCCTTGAAATCGTTGATCTCAAGTTGCTCATCATTTACCACTTGTTGTAAGATAGCCACCCGAGAATTCAGATGACTTACCTTTGAAACTAAATAGGTGCATGCTCTTTATAGTTTTTCCACCTTTAGTTGTAGACTCCCCTCATCTTCATTAGAAGAATCATGAGGGGATGAGAGAATAAGACAAAGTCTTCTTACTTATCACTAGCATGGAGTTCTTGACTGCTGAATTTCCTTTGCACGATGACCGTTTCAACAGAAGTGTCATGGTTGGGTTGCCATGGTTGAGTTATTAAAGATGTAATCACTTGCAGAAGTAATAGCCTCTTCCATATGGATTTTCAGAACAGGTTCAGGTAGCTCCACCTCGGTTTGGGTTGGATGATGTGGGTTAGATACGAGTGATTTAGGAGCACTCATCTCTCCTTGAGAAGGGGTGATAAAGAGAGTTACTCACTGAATCCCATATATTAATCATTATAAAATTCAAGGTTTGGGATTGGTTGATTGAGGTTTAAAGGTTAGGGATGGTAACTTTCTCCTAAAGGTTGATTACTAGATTTTTTAAACTCTAAGTGAAGCCTTAATGTTTGTGTTGTGAGCTTATCAGGCTGAGCATGAGTAACCGAAGCACTAATCAAATAAATAATGGGAGTGGTTTGCTGCTTAGGAGAACTAGGAGCTCTAGTATTGTAAGGCCACGTTCCCGGGACGCTTACAGCTGGCCAATCATTGCTTATAAAACATGTATTTACATTTATACTTCATAAAACATTGCAGCGGAACATTAAAATAACTTTTCATTAAAACTGTTTTTGCAAGTTAATACAATCATTCATTACACATTTCCATTTGTTTGAATTACAATGCAAAAAACAAACAAAAGAATGCATACAAATGTCAAGTAGCTACCACGCGCCATCCTCAGCAATGCTCACCTGCCAACTGGAAAATGCATAAAAAGTCAGCGTTGTTGAGTGAGTTCTAGTTTTATAATAAAATACATTTTACTTTCATTAAAACCGTTCTTTACTTTTGCATGTGATCACACATCATACATACACTTAGATAATATCATTATTATCTTCATCATTCATTCATTAACCTTCTTTCATTCATCGTACGTCATTACCATTCACTTTCATTACTTTCATTCATTATCTCTTTTATCTCTTTCCAGATCAGTGTCATCAGTTATACCCCAAACGTATGCACAAAGGGGGTACTGGGCTGAAGTTTATAAATGACTTCCATAACGCACATAACCTGGCACCAGCACATCATTGGTCAGTCACAAAGACTTGACCCCTGCGTGTATCCTTAAGGGTTAGCTAAACTACACACAGTTGAGCTTACGACATTTTAGAGTCATGCACCTCCGTACATTTTGCTTGCAAGCATTTCATTACTTTCTCTTTCTTTAATGCATTCATTCTATCATTATGTTCCTCATTTATTATCTTTCACTTTAAGTTACATAATACTTTATCATTTCATTCACAACTATAACACGTAAAGCCACAAGAAAGATAAACATATAACAGGAACATAAATATAATCACACAAAACATCGCCATACAAGGCACCATCACACACGCATAACATACATGCAACATACCATCACGCAAAAGCATCAAACATACATCATCACAGTATGCCCATCACATCACTATTGACTTCAAAATGTCAACTTACTATGCCCCGAGAATCTCTCAAGTCAAAGCCTAAATTTTACCCTTTTCCCAAAAGTCATAAAATTCTCTAAGTGTACATCCGCATTTGTTATAGTTCATCCGCATTTCTTTTCCTTCATCCGCATTTCTTTTACTTCATTCGCGTTTCTTTTACTTCATCCGCATTTCTCTTACTTAGTGGTAAATGTCCATCCGTATTGACTGTTCATCTGCATTGACTTTCCATGCTCATCCGCATTGACTTTCCCTAGCAGTTAATGCTCATCCGCATTAGCTGTCATCCGCATTGACTTTTCTCATCTGCATTGACTTTCCTTAGCAGTTAATGCTCATCCGCATTAGCTGTCATCCGCATTGACTTTCCATACTCATCCGCATTTACTTACCTTATCAGTTAATGCTCATCCGCATTAACTGTCATCCGCACTAACTTTCCATTACTCATCCGCATTTTTCTACATACCTAGGCAGATGCTAAAACTTAACATATGAGCTCTAAACATTAGATCTCAGTTCCCAAGCACCATATATCATGTTCTAAGATTAAATCTTACATTCTAAGCCTTAGAAACACAATCATAACATCATCAAGCATGAACATAGCCCAACATCACATTATAATCACAACATACACATAGTCATACATACGGGTGAAAACCCAGTTAAATGAAAACATACATTCATACATTTCCAGCCCTAAAACAGTTAAAACCAGTAAAAGAGGGGTTCTAGAACTCACCTTAGCAGCTCTTGAGTATGGCTTCTTCCAAACTCGTCTGAAATTGAGTTCAACCGCCTAGAAACCCATTAAAAACATACTCGAACACATACAAACACACATAAGCATAAACCCGAGGACATAACCGGTTAAGAGCACCATAAAAACATGAATTCTTACCTTGAATTCAGATTTTCAGCTCGTTCTTCCCTCTACACCGAGAGTTCTCTGCTGCACTTGCTACTTTCTCTCTCTAAACATCCAAGAATTATGATGCGTTGTCATATGGGCGGCCATACCACCTTTTACATCCACTTTTCAAACATTTTGTCCTTTTGGACACTTTTTACCCTAGACTTGGGTCTTATTTCTTTTCCTTCTTTTTCTTCACTTTATTCTTCTTTCTTGATTTTCAAAAAAAATATCCTAGTGTTACAAGTGTACACTTCTTCCTATGTGGATCAGTATATGGGGTCTTGTAGAACCTGAGTAGTTTGTGCAGGGGTTTGTTTGGATCTTCTTAAGTAGTTGAGGGTGATTTGTGGCTATGTGGGTAGTGCAGATGTAGAAGGTGTGGGTTCAATATTAGCTTGTGTTGCCAAGTTGTCACCTTGAGTAATGAATTCTAACAATTTTTAGACCAAGGCTATTTCTACCCCTAAGAAGCACACAATGGACTTTCTCATTGTCTTAACGATGCAAGGATTCATCTACCATAGTTTAGAGTGTATCTGTTCCCTTAACTGCGAGCGCAGTTCATAGTTAAGAATATGTTGAACATATCTAGGGAACATGTAATACTTTACGAAGTCCAAGTTTGTAAGTAAATTTGTATAAACAAATAACTATTCCATGGACAATGTAATAAAGGTATTCAAGAATCTGATCCCAACCTTCATGATTGTTGGATAGAGAGTGGATGACCACAAATAGGAGGTACTTCCATTAGGAGGAGACATTTCCTTTCTTGAAGTTTCTTACAAAGTAATCCCCCTTATAGGTGTTCACGATAGATTTGGGGAAGGACAACTCTTTTTTTTTATCATCTACACTTAGACGACTGAAGTGATTAATATTGTCCTCCCCTACACTGTGACATATAGTGCCTCTCACCGTTCAAGATAACCTTTTAGAAGGTTCTCTGAAACTCTAACAATTGATTTGCATACAATGGAAGGTCGATTGTCAGTACAGTGAGTTAGTTGGATAGAGCTAAGAAATGGTAGACATTTAAGAAACCTAGATCTTCTCAAATGTTAATAGATCAACTTGATTATGTTGCATGTGTAACTACATGAAAAAATCAAGTGGCTTCATGGATCATTGTTGGTATTTGAGAGTAGCTTTGAGATGAAAAAGGTAAGAAAAAAGGTGGTTTGTGGGTGAAATTAGATTAATAAACTTTGCAAATGAAGAAGAAAGTGAGAGAGGGAACCGTTATAGGTATATTTATATGAATTGGATTTAATACAAAGTTAATGTAAAAGGATTGTGTGTCCCCGTTATGAACGGGAACAATGAGCATGGATCTTAGAATTCAAATTTATAATAACAAAACTTGATGATTCGATGCTAAAATATAATAATGATGAACACAAAAGTGTTTTGTTGGATCAAGAAGAAGGCTGGTGCAACCAAAACCATATCACTTAAACTATTTTGATACAACTAATAAAGGACTTCCAAAGCTAAGTGTGGAACTTCCGAAGGAAAGAGAGTTCTTCCGAAGACAAAGTCCAAGATCAACTTCCGAAGACAAACTTTACTTCTGAAGACAAAGTATTCACTTCTGAAGATCAAGACTTAGAAGAAAAGATCAGAAGTCTACTTTCGAAGCATGAAGAAAAGAAGAAGTCCTTAAGCCTCGGAAGAAGTAGCCTCTTCCGAAGTATAAGTGGCTTTGGAAGAACTTATTCTTTCGAAGCCATTTAACCTTCGGAAGACACTACTATGAACTAGTGGACATAAGTATGGTCTCTGACACTCCGCTGTAGACCTCTGAGATACTGCATGGCGTTTTCTCAAAAGCCATGTAGTTGACCATACTTTATTCCACTGTTCACCTTTATCAGTTAGTATAGTTACCAACTTTAGTTAGTGACAAAAGGTAAGTCATGGACATGTAATGACTACCATATTTTAGATAAGACATCATCTAAGATACCTTAAACTATAGCTTTGTAGTATTTGCTTTAGTTAGAGGATTCCAGCTAGTATCAAAGTATATCCGGCTGTAGGTAGTAGTATATATAGTTTCTCATTGTAACTCATGCAACATGCTTGTGAGAGTCTTGAAATACATTGAGTTGAGAAGTAATATATGCAAGTACCTTAAAGATTATTTCTTTGTGCTCTTTGTTACTTATTATATTATTATCAAGTCATAGAAAAGACTTTGTTTCATCTGATCTGAGTATAGTATAAGTGAGTTTGAGAGAGAAACCAAGTGTTAAGTGACAAAACCGATCTTGTAATTGGTATCAGAGCTTCTTAGGCTCTTGATTATGAGATCTTATCATCCTAATCAACCTATTTTTCACTCCTCCTCACACCACACTTAAAATGGCCCTCAACAAGTTTGAAGTAGAGATAGGAACGATAACTAAAGCTCCCATCATTACCCTTGAAAACTTCAAGTCATGGAGCAGACGAATGGAAGGCTTCATCAGGTATCAAGATAGCAAGATGTGGCAATATATTGTCAATGGCCCATATAAACCTAAGATGGCAGCACCCGGTGAAAACAATGCCATGATAGAGAAAATCGTTGAAAATTACTCTGATGAGGACCGAAAGAAGATGGACATTGACAGCAAGGCAATGACTATTCTTATGACTGCAATGCCCAACTCCATCATGGTGAGGTTTGAGCATTGCAAGTCAGCCAAAGAACTGTTTGATGCACTTGCTCAAATGTACTCCAATTCCAGTGACTCCAAGAACGACTTACTGAAGCAACAGTTTGAGAACTTCACCTACATTGCTGGAGAGACTCTCAGTCAGCAATATTTTAGGTATATGGACCTCATTTCTTCCTTCAGTCTATGGGAATTACTCATGAACTTAGAGACCTCACAAGAAAGTTCATGAGTGCACTCCCTAATGAGTGGACTGTCACACCCTAACCTTGACGGCAGAAACGTCGAGATGTGAGGGTTAAGATCGTTCACAGCCACATAACGCTATTATTAAACTCAAATATATTATTCATAAGTTCCAAAGGTAACATTACAAACATAAGTCTCAAATAAAGAAATAAACAAGCATAAAGAAATATTTCAAGTCCATCAATTTATTATCTAGGTCTATTCCTAGGTGTGAATAAGCTTCAAAGGTGGCAATTAAACTTGCGTGTTTCCTGAAACAAGTTAAAAAAAAAAGGTCAACATAATGTTGGTGAGATTTCCATAGTTTTCAATACATAAGTATATAAAAGGTGGCAATTCATGTTATAAAATTAGTGAACACAGTAACTAGGGATGTAAGACAGATGCACAATCAAACCTTGAAAGTTTACAAGTTCTCATGTTTACAAGTTTATACGATTAGCTAAGTGTACTTGGATTAACCAAGCAGGCTTGTCAACCCCATAGATCTATGATGTCGTCAGGCTAGCAATAGTTAATGATTGTACATATAATCGTCAATACATGGTAATTACTAAGATCAACTAACCACAACAAACAAGTGAATTGCCATAAGTTTACAAGAGTCAAACGTTTTACAAGTGCAATGGTTATAATGTAACATGTTTTACCCCAAAGTGTAAAAATATGAAAAAAATGTTAGAAATACTCACTTGATCAAATAAGTATATAATTGACGATTAATAAGAAATATAATAAGCAATATTCCAACGTAGTTCTTCACAAGGTACCTAAGTATACATAAATTTGCAAGGTTTAAGTTTTAATGATATTAAGTTTAGCGAATTAACAAGGGCTAGGGTGTTAGGTGGATTGGGCATTATTATATATACTTTTAAAAATATATTTATTATAGGTTAAATATAAAGAAGGTGGAATTGGATCGTTCATAAATACTAAAGTTTAAATATAATATTTGAGTAATTATTTGAAATAAGGTTGAGTTAAACAATATTATGCAAAAAAACATTCAGACCAACAACAATTTGTTAATTGTTATTTAAAATCTATTTTATAAGAAATTATTCAAAACACTCTTTATTTAAAATGTAAAATTTTTTTTGTTTAATAAATCAAAAAGAAAATTACAGAAAATATTTGGTGGGTTTTAAAAATATTAGAAGTTTATAAAAGTACTTTTTATATTTTTAGAAACATTTCTAAAATTCATTTAAGGCTAAAATCCTTTAAAAAATTAAATGAGGTTGCCGGGTTCGAACCGGGACCTCATGTAGGGGAGGCGAGTGACTTAACCAATGGACCAGGGCCATAGCCGCGGTTATTGTTGGTTTCGATTTGTTATAAACCCAATTCAACAGGTTTCTCCCATTCTCAAGAACCCTAGAACCATCTTGAATAGAATTAAGCCCCAAATCAACGTTATCAATCAAATTAAGTTTGGGACTTTAGTTTCCAAAGAGAAATTGAGTTTGTATATTAGTTTAATTACCCGGTTGAATGTGGATTCGAGATAAACACGACGACGCACTAACCCCAACTAAGTCTTGGCTCGATTTGTGGGCAAACGATGATGAACACCAAATTGAATTCGTGTGAAGCTTCGGATGGTATTCAGGACTCAAAGCCCTCTATCAATTGTGGGTTAGAGGGCTCGGATAGAGGTCCACGAGTGACTTGCAGGTCGCGACGAAGTGGTTGTGTGAATCGATTGTTTGTGCATTTTTAGGAGAATTTGAGAGTTGTGAAGGATTACTATTTGTTAGATGATTGCTTAAGTTCGTTTAGTTAGACTATAATTAGGATTTAGGGGTCCAACGATTATAAGGTTTAATGTATATCGATTAGGCTAGAAACCGATGTTTAAACGCAATTAAAGTGTGAGTTTAAGTTCGAAACACGCTCACGAATCGATTTGGAATGGTTTGATTCATAAACCGAAGAGTTTAAGTCGTTTTTTACTTCGCCGGAGCTCTGCCATTGTTTCACCGGAAAAACGGGGTGAAGGGGAAAATGGTTTTGGAATTTTGTAATTTTACATGAATGGCCCTTGTAGTTTGATTTGATATTATTTCATGCACAAAACACCTTTTTAAAGTTTATAAAAATGACAAATAACCCCCTAACTTAATCATTTCAAGTTTTTCATATTTCTTAGATTAGTAGTTTTTTTATAAATTAATATTATTATTAGTTACTAGTATTATTATATTATTTGGACTTATCATTGTTATTACCATTATTATTATTATGGTTTATTATTAGTTCTATTATTATTTTTATTATTATTTCCATTGTTATTATTATTATTAGATTATTACTCATTATACTATTAATAACATTAGACAAATAAAACAATAAACATAAAATCTGAACACCCTCACCATGACCGAACTCTATGGCGTCCTGGATGAATACCGTTTGGAGATAGAAAGAAAGAGAGGCCATCAGATAAGCAGACCCTTGAGTCTTCTGCTAGTAACGCTTTGATGGTTGCTGAAGGCTTAGGACCCATACAACCTCAACAGTACTGACTACACCCAACAACCGGCCAATCATCGCACCTAAAACATATAATTACATTAACTTGAAATAAACGTTGCAACGGAAACATTAAAAACAACATTTTCATTAAAAATGCTTTTTCAAAACAATACAACATTCGTTACACAACATCATTTGTTTGCATTACAATGCAAAAACATTAAACAAAAGAATGTCATCCAATAGAGTCAAGTAGCCGCCCCGTGCCATCCTCAGCAATGCTCACCTGCCAACTAGAAAATGCATAAAAAGTCAGCGTTGCTTAGTGAGTTCTAGTTTTATAAAAACATTGCATTACCTTCCATTCGTTAAAATATTTTCATTACTATCGCACCTGATCACACATCGTACATACATCAAGTTAATAATTATTATCTTCATCATTGTTCGTTTAGTACATTTCGCATGTTCCCACATATTGCACGTATCACACATATCGCACATATCACACGTATCGCACATATCACACATATCGCACCTATCGCACGTATCGCACATATCACACATATCGCACATATCGCACGTATCGCACATATGGAGTGGTCACTAGGAAAGACTCCCCCTGTGTGTGTGAACTCTTGTGGGTCAGCCAAAATCGCACACTATATATACACATAATAATTAGGAAATCGCACGTATTGGAGTAGTCTAGCCAAAATCACATGTATTGGAGCAGTCTAGCCAAAATCGCACGCTGTAAATACACACACAGTAGAGCTAACAACTCTCAATGAGTTATGAACCTCCTTTCATTTGCTTGCAAGCCTTGTCATACTTTCATCCATTCATTAATGCATGCATTCATTATTCTGTTCCTCTTTTCATTATCTTCCACTTTACGTTACATCATACTTAATCGTTTCTTACATTAACATTCAACGCAAAGCCACGGGAAGACAAACATACATAAATAGGAACATCAACAAGATCATGAAAACCTTCATATATATCAGCATGCATACATAACATACATCACACATACCATCATGCATAACATCATCAATCGCACATCATCAATCACACATCATCATACAGGGCATCATCATACGTACACCATCAAATCATATCATACATCATCATACCATGCCCATCATAACATCTATGACCTCAAAAGTCAACTTACATAGCCCCCGGGAACCTCCCAAGTGAAGGCCTATATTTCACTTTTTCCTCAAAAAGTCAGAAAATATTCTAAGTGTTCATCCTCATTTCCCTTTTGTCATCCGCATTGTTTTTACTCATCCGCATTTCTTTTTTTCTTTTACTCATCCGCATTTGTCCATCTGCATTGACTTTACTCATCCGCATTTGTCAATGCTCATCCACATTTGTTCATCCGTATTGACTTTACTCATCCGCATTTGTCAATGCTCATCCGCATTAATTCATCCGCATTGACTTTACTCATCCGCATTTGTCAATGCTCATCCGTATTTGTTCATTCGCATTAACTTACTCATCCACATTTATTCATTCGCATAACTTACTCATCCGCATTTGTTCATTTGCATAACTTACTCATCCGCATTTGGTCATTCGCGTAACTTACTCATCTGCATTTGTTCATTGTCATAACCTACTCATCCACATTTCCTTACTCATCCGCATTTCCTTACATCCGCATTTGTTCATTTGCATAACTTACTCATCCGCATTTGACTTACTCATCCGCATTTCCTTACTCATCCGCATTGACTTCCTCATCCGCATTGACTTTCTCATCCGTATTGACTTTCTCATCCACATTGACTTTCTCATCCCTATTGACTTGCTCATCCGCATTTGTCAATGCTCAGCATTTGTTCATCCGCATTGGTCAATGCTCAACATTTGTTCATCCGTATTTGTCAACACTTCAGCAGTTTTTTTTCTAAACTTCTAAACTGAAAATGGGATGGAAAGGGAAAGGATGCCAGTTCGAGTAGCTACGTGCCATCAGGTATTTTCTTAATGTTAATCGGTATTACGTGCGCATGTTATCTGGTTTATGTGTTGCTGGTAGATTTAGATACTAATTTAGTCAGGACAGGTAATGCGTGGGGTATGAAGAGTAAAGTAAGTGGCTAATCACAACGGGCCACTTTAATTAGGGACTTACTATACTTGACATAAACTGAGCTGTTCCCTTGAATGACCATGTTGGTGTTTGAATCTTTCAGTGTGTGTGTTAGAGGATGGCCGGTGGTAGATCATCGAAAGCTTCACGTGATGGAGGCCGTGGTGCTGAACCACGAGTTACGAGAGGAAGGCCTAAAGCCGAAAAGGTGGTTCAGGAAGAACCCGAGACCCCTTATCCAGAGGGCAGAGATGAGAGTGCTAACTTAAGGGCCTCAGTGAAGGAGGCAGTCGTAGAGGAGGTGCATCAGGTCATGCAGACGATCTTACCGTCTGTAGTGACTGAAGTGATTAAGGCTGTACGGGAGGGGCAGAGGAAGGAAAGGAGTAGACCTACGGGCGAAAGGAGACAGCCCGAGACTGAAACGGTTCTCTCCGATGATGAAGAGGAGGAAGAAGAAGAGCCTACACCGGAGGCGGCACGAGGATGTAACTACAGGGTATTTCAAAGGTTTAACCCCCTACTTTTGATGGTAATGGCACTGCTGCTACTGCTCACTGATGGGTGAGAGAGATGGAATTTGTTCTTAATATCAGCGAGTGCCGAGAGGACCAAAAGGTGAAGTTTGCTGCCATAAATGAAGAAGATCATTCTAAAAAGGGTTGGTATCCTTTTAAGGAAAGGAAAGAACCAGGGATGACAAAGTCCAAGAAGAAGAACTTGATCAGAGTAGCCAAGAGAAGATCAAAGAAGGCTTAAGAGATTTAAGCTACTTTCAACTCCAAGCAGAAACAAGTTTTTATCTTTGTAGGATTTGAAGTGGTGAATGGTGGAGAAATGACTATGGACTCTAGTACCAAGAGTTCAAGTTCATGTCTAACTCATCCCTGAGAAGAAAAAATACTAATCAACTGTGTACCACTGCTACATAGCCTAAACCATCCAGCTCCAGCTCCAAGAGTAAGCCTCACACTAAGAATCTTTCTACATCATCTGAAAAGATAAAGATGGAAATCGAAAGTGATCAAGCTCAGCGTTCTACTCAAAGGAAGACTCTAAGAAGGAAGCCAGTTGATTGTTTAATATATGGAAGTACTTCTCATCTTGAAACAGTAGTCTGAAAACTTCACCTTCAAAATAGGTGAAATCATGACTCAACAATACTTTAGGTACGTTGAGATTATGGATACTCTAATGGATGTTGGAGTAACTCTTGAAAATAGAGACATTATAAGGAAGTTCATGTCCTCTCTCTGAGAAAATGGACATATTATTATGTTGTTATCAAGATAACTAAGAACCTTAAGACTCTCACTCTTACAAAGTTGTATGGTATTCTAGGGAATACTAGATGGAGATGAACATACAAAATCCATCTTGTAACTCTAGCAATCAACTGAGTTTAGCCCTTCATGTGGTTGAAAGGGATTGCAAAGAACCACAACATCATCTTAATTACTATCATGACAACTCACAAAAGGAACCTTTCATCACCCACCCAGAGACACCAAGGGAGAGTTACACTCAAGGAAGTCCATTTCAAGAGAGACGCTCTTCACAAGTGTTTTTTCTACTCATGAAAACACATGTAAATTTCTTTTCACCCTTGAAGATCCTAATTGTATCCATCTTGATGATCTAGAGTACATGGAGATAGTTAAACAAATATCTCTTCTTACTCATAAAGAGAAGAAGTTCTGCAAAAGGACAGGGAGAACGTTACCTAGCAATGCAGCTAGTGGAAAGTTTGGCCTGGATAAGAGTAAGGTGAAATGTTACAAATGTAACCAAATGGAACACTTTTCTAGGGAGTGCAGGGGACTAAAGACATATGGTGGCCATGCACAGACCAGACCAAACTACACTGACAAAGCCAACTTGAATGAAAAGCCCAAGCAGCAAGTTGCAGTTGTTGTTGAAGATGGAGGCTTTGAATGGAGCTTTCAGATGGAAGATGCATCTGCAAATCAAGCACTAATGGCTAACCATGATGAAGCCAAGGTATTAGAACATCTCTATTGTTAGGGATCGTGTATGGGACGATGTACTAACTGATTAATGTGTAAACCGAATCAAATAGTGCGGAATCTTATTTGATTGACGATCCAATCAGTGAGAACACACGTAGAAACAATAATGTAATTGAATTTAACATTAAGAGTAGATTAGGAATCGATCTACAGCGATCTATGAACTTGGAGTATGATCTTAGAAGTCTCTGGACGGCTAGGGTACGTCTGGAGTCGAAGTGTGTTTAATGCTTACGTTTTTCCATGAATTAGGTGGTATTTATAGGATTAGGTTTCTCATTCGGGCGACTGAACCATTAGCATGGTTCAGTCGTGTGATTGAGCCATGCGATTGATCTATTCGCACGACTGAGTGTTCAGTCATGCGACTGAGTCATTCGCATGAAGTTGTTCAGGCGTACAGACTATTTAGGCGCATGGACATTTAGTCGCATGGCCATTTGGACGCATGACCACTGTTGGGGCGCATGGTCCATTCGGACGCATGAGAACTTCATCTACTAAGTTTGAACTTACTTAATATTATTACATTATTTATATTAGTTCAAACACCCACAAACCTATATAATCAATTCAATATGCGTTACACACTCATTAATGAAATATTAAACATTTTAATCACAACCAATCATTTACATTTCATTAAGTACCCAAGTATTACATAAGTGTAAGACATTAAAGACATATTACATTAGGTTCAGAAACTAGGGACACAAGTACCAACATCTATACACCTGAATGTATTACTAAAGTTAACAGATTTAGGTCTTATAACTTAAAGATCAAGGCCACTTTTAACTCTATGTAGAAACAAGTCTTCAATTATGCAAGTTTTCAAGTGGTTGAGGCTGAAGACTCAAACTAGAACTCTAGTACCAAGAGTTCTAGCTCTTGTTCAAATCATCATAACATCATGAATAAAGCTAATTAGTTGTATATCACTACTATACAACCTGAACTATCCAGCTCCAAAGGTAGTTCTTACCCTAAAAGAATTGTCATATCATTTGTAAAA
Source organism: Flaveria trinervia (assembly GCA_025506515.1). Lineage (NCBI taxonomy): Eukaryota > Viridiplantae > Streptophyta > Magnoliopsida > Asterales > Asteraceae > Flaveria > Flaveria trinervia. The sequence goes on along the minus strand of CM046448.1, from coordinate 41,546,245 downwards.
ATGAACATGGAGAAAGAAAGTGATCAAGTTAAGCTTTGTTCTCAAAGGACAACTCTTAGAAGGAAGAAAATGGACTGTCTTATGTGTGGCAGTACCTCTCATCTTGCAAAGACTTGCCTCGACAATCCAAAAAGTACCGTCCACATGACCAAGAAAGAAAGATCTGAGAATATGAAGAAGAAGCAAGCTTCGAAGGAAAATCTTTTCCATTCGAAAGCTCCAAAATGAAGAAGAAGAAAAGTGAAAACTTACCTTCAAAAGAAAAGTTGGTCTCGAAAGAAAGAAATACTTCTAAAGTACTGAAGCCTACTGCAGTGTTAAGAAGATCTTTCGAAGGTTCAGTCTCCAAAACTTTTGAAGTTGTAAAATTTTCTAAAGCATTGTAGGTCAAGTCTAAGCTTCCAAAGGTGGTGTGGAAGACAAAGAAAGACCATGTCACTGAAAGTTCTTCATCAACATCAGCAAATGATCCTTCAAATCTGATAATAGGATCAATTACTATTGCATTTTCTTCAACTTCTTTTGATAAGCCCATGACCAACAAGGCTTGGGTTTCCAAATGTAACTAACCATCTCTTTTATGCAGGAATAGCTAAACACAAACAGGAATGTATGGATCATTAACAGTGGCTGTTCCAGACACATGGCATGCAATGCTTCTTTACTTCAAAACTTTGACAACATTGATAGAGGACTAGTTGCTTTTGGAGAAGATGTTGGAGGCCACATTACTGGAAGGGGTAGTGTCACAAATGGCAAGCTCACCGTTGGAAAGGTAAACTTTTTCGAGGAGCTTGGATACAATCTTTTGAGTGTATCTTAATTTTGTGATCAAAGACATAACATGCTTTTCACTAAGCATGAGTGCATTGCTTTGAAACTTGGGGTGGTTATTCCTTAAGAGTATATTCTGCTCAGAGCCCCTAAGAGAGGGAACATGTGCAAGATGAACTTGCAAGAAACATCTCTTTCAGGAGAAGTTTCATGCTTTATATCTAAAGAAAATAGTGATGAATCTTTCCTCTCGCATAAAAGAATACGCCATGTAAACTTTAAAAACATGAACAAATTGATTAAGAATGATTTGGTAACTGGAATGCCAAAGAAATAGTTTACAAGTGATGATCACTATGTTACATGCCTCAAAGGGAAGCCACATAAGGTATCTCACAAGCCAAAGGAAAAAAACTCTATCACTACTCCCCTACACTTATTGCATATGGATATCTTTAGCCCCACCAGTGTAATGAGTCTAGGAAGGACCTCATATTGTTTAGTGATCACTAATGACTTTACCAGATTCACTTGGGTCTTCTTCCTTAAAACTAAGGATGAGACTCTTAAGATCTTGAAAAGTTTCATCTTAAACATTGAGAATCAATGTGATCACAAGGTCAAGACCATAAGATGTGATCAGGGAACCAATTTAAGAACCAAATCCTTGATGGATTTTGTGATGAAAAAGGTATTACAGACAATATATGTTCCCAGGACTTCTCAACAAAATGGTGTTGCTGAGAGGAGAAACATGACACTAATTAAAGATGCAAAAACTATGTTGTCTGACTCTAAACTGCCCATTACCTTCTAAGCAAAAGCAGTAAACACTGCTCAGAGTTTTAGTAGTCAAGACTCATGGTAAGACTTCTTATGAATTTTGGCACAAAAGAAAACCTTTCATTGGTTTTCTTAGGTCTTTTGGATATCCTTGTATCATCTTGAATACCAAGACCAAATAACCAAATTTGATGAGAAATCAAATGGTGGACATTTTATTGGATACTCTTCTCAAGCTAAGGCGTATAGAGTATAGAATCTCAAAACTAGAGTAGTTGAGGAGTTAGCCATTGTGACTTTCAGTGAGCACACTCTTATTGTGAAAGCTTTTGGTCCTAATTAACTATTTCATCTTGATTTACTTACCAACTATTTCAACAAATCTTGTGAGAATGTTTCAGGATCCATAGGTATCTTACCAACAACAGATTCTGATCTAAGATTTTAGCTGAGAAGACCTTTAGACAACACTACTTCAACTCTAATGGTAACTAATTCTGCAGATGGAGTTCTTATTAGCACAATTTTGTCAAATTGAGCTGCCACATCTAAGGTGCCAACATATTCCAGCTCAGAGGCACAACACTCAAATGAAGAAGCTTCAAATGTTTAAGGAAATGGTGGTAGTGACAGTGATCAAGAGTTTCTTGATGCTGACAACCACTCCATCGAGGACAACATAAATGATGTCACACACTTATTGGATCAAGTCTTTCTTGATAAGTGTGCTGATGTGGTGGAAGATACATAATTTCCTGATCTAAATTTCTTTAATTTGGATCTCCTAAAGCAACTTGCTGTGGTCCATTAACTCAGGATCCATAAGTCTCACCCCACCACAAACATCATTGGAGATGTTGATACAAGAGTAAGAATAAGAGGACAAACCCATGATGCTAATGTTTGTCTTCACTCTTATTTCTTCTCCCAGATAGAGCCAAAGAAAGTTGATGAGGCTTTAAAGGATAGAAGTTATGTTAAAGTTATGTAGGAGGAGATGCTTCAATTTAAAAGGCAAAAGGTTTGGAACCTATGTCTTCTCCCTCAAGGGAAGACTACTATAGGAACCAAGTGGGTGTTTAGAAACAAGACGGATAATAGAGGACTTGTCATCAAAAACAAGGCAAGGCTAGTTGTTTAAGGGTACACACAAGAAGGAATTGGTTTCCCAGATGTCTTTGCTCCTGTTGCAAGACTTGATGCTGTTAGAATATTCCTAGCTTTTGCTGCATCCAGGGATTTCAAGGTCTACCAGCTTGATGTCAAGTGTGCCTTTCTGAATGGGGTGAATGATAAAGAGGTCTATGTCAACCAACCACCTGGCTTTATAGATCTTGATCATCTTGATTATGTCTGGAAGCTTAGCTCTTCATCAAAGAAAGTGGCATGAGACTCTATCTTAGTATCTTTGTCAGCATGGCTACAAAAGAGGTACTATAGATGGAACTCTCTTCATCAAAGGAACCGAAAATCACATAATGCTAGTTTAAGTATATGTAGATGACATTATATTTGGTTAAACTAATCCAAAGCTCTGCAAAGAATATGAGAAGCTGATGAAGAATGGATTTGAAATATGTGACATGGGGGAACTCAATTTCTTTCTAGGAATTCAAGTGAATCAAGTTGACTGTGGCATCTTCATAAGTCAATCAAAGTATGTACAAGACATACTTACAACATTCAATAGACTGATTGTAAGATTGCAAAGACTCCCATGGCCAGAAACCACTCTCTTGGACTAGACATTAAGGGGGAGTGTGTAGAGGAACATCTCGGGCTATGATTGGGTTTACATCTGGGGGTTGTCAATTCCTTGGTGGAAGGATTGTCTCATGACAATGCAATAAATAATCCTATGTGTTTGCATCAACTACTGAAGCTGAATACATTGCTATTGCTAGCTGCTGTGCTTTTAGATTCAGAATGAGATGATGGACTATGGATTCATCTTCAAAGAGACTTCAATCCACATAGACAAAAATAGTGCTATCTTTATTACAGAGAATCTTGTGTAGCACTCAAATACAAAACACATCAATATCAAGTATCATTTAATTAGAGATAACTTTGAAAAATAATTAATCAAACTAGTCAAAGTTAACACAAATGAACAATATGCAAATATGTTTACCAAAGATTTTGATGAAAAAAGATTTAAATATCTTATATAAGCTATTGGGATGAATATTTTGAGTAGATTTTCTTTAAACTTAATTCATATTATTTCTAAAAATTATGTGTCCTAAATTGTCTATTTCATCACCTTCATAAGCCCTTGTTTACTTTAAAAGAAAAATCTTTAAAATGATATTTCTTAGATTTTTGAAAATTTTAATCATTTTATTTCTCGAAAGAAATATATTTACCTTCGAAAGAAATTTATGTCTTAAAAAAAATAACTACTTAAGTAATTCTACCTTTGGAAGAAATTTTCATAATATCTTTCAAAGCTTACAAACATTTTTAAGTACTTATATATTCTTGAGGAACAATTTTCTTCCGAAAGCAATTAAGTCTCGAAAGTTTTATTCTACTTAGAATAAAATCACCGACTCTTGATCTCTTCCGAAGCAAAATTTATCTAAACTCTACGAAATATCTTCCGAAGTCATTTTGGCTTCGGAAGATTTTTATTCAAACTTTTTACGATTTTAGACTTCCAAGAAAACTAACTTTTTGAGCACTTTTTATAGAGGTGGGACCGACATCCAGATTTTAAAATTTATTCTCTTTCATTAACTTCGTCTCAAATCCATTTCATATAAATATACCCAACGATTCACCCTCTTTTACTCTCTTCATCATCTACAAACACTTCTAAACCTAAATTCACCCAAAACCGCCTTTGTTCTTATCTTCCTTCACCTTTAAGCCTTCTCAAATAGCAAACCTTGACCGTAGATCCAACCCTTATTTCTCCATGCAATTCCACACACAACATAATCAGGTTTCCATGTTGGACTATGAGAAAGACCAAAGTTTCTTACAGGTTTGTCGTTTCCTTTCTTTGTCTAACTACTTCACTTCCCTTACCATGGATCCTCCACTTTATGAGGATCAGATTTTGGAATTCAGGAAGACCTATCATAAGGTATTATTGATGGGGAGAAGGAACTATTTGCCATAGTGCAGGGGAGGAAAATCTTCATCACTCCAGCCACAATAAACACTCATCTTTAGCTAGATGATGAAGAAGGTCAATTTTCCTTTCCTAAAGCTACTGTTAACCACTCTTTTGAGTAGTGGGCTATGAAGCATATTTCTCTGTAAAGACCTTCAAGAAAGAGAAGGTCTCATCCTAATGAAAGTATCTACTTCATATGGTTATCCACACCTTGTCCAACAAGCATGGAGGATGGGAGCAGATTCCTGAATATTTCTCCTTCATAGTTCATGGAATGGTTCAGGGGGTCAAGTTCAAGTACTCACAATTTGTGTATACCAATTACTTGCTAACTTAGACTACTTAGATTATTACACGTTCCCTAGACATGTTCAACACATTCTCAACTATGAACTGGGCTCATAGTTGAGAGAGGAACATGTAATATTCTTAAATTGGGACTGATGAAGCCCAAAATCTTTAAAACCATGAAGAAGCCAACTATTGGCTTCTCTAGGGTTGAAACAACTCCTATCCCAAAAATGTTAGAGCTCATTTCTAAAGGTGATACACTAGTAGAACAAGCTAGTGTTAAACCCACACCCTCTACTTCTCAACCACCAATACAACCACAAATTATCCACACCTACTAGAGAAAGTCCAAATGAACCCTTACACAAGCTCTTAAGCTTGTGTAGGGCCCCATATCACAATCCATACAAGAAGAAGTGGACAACCTTGTATTCTATGATAATAAAGACATAGTATAAAGTGAGTACCATGAGTCTCTCTTCTCCTCCCCTACTCAAAGAGAGATGAGTACTCCTGTCTCTCCAATGCATAGCCCATATCATTCACCCATTACTGAGGTGGATCTTCCTAAACCTGTTTAGGATGTCCATATGAAAGAGGCTCTCACTTCTGTAAGTGATTACATCATTAGGACCTCAACCATGGCAACTCATCCCATTAACACCTTATTTGAAGTTTTCAGTGAGTAAGGAAAATCCAACAACCAAGAACACTATACTGGTGGTGAAGAGAAGATTTTAGTCCTATTCTCTCATCCCCCATGATTCTTCTGATCAGGATGAGGGGAATATGAGGCTAAAGGTGCCAAAGCTATTAAAAACATGTATCTACTTAGTCTCTAAGGTTAGTCACTTGGAGTCTCAGCTCACTCCCTTACAAAACAGGGTCAATGATCAAAAACTTGAGATTTCTAATCTTAAGGAAAACTAGCTGGGTGACCTTTAAGGAGAGCTCAACCCAAAACACAAGAACCTGTGGATGTGATAGACCTAACTCCTAGCTCACCTATGCAAGAGGGTGATGCTACCAAAAGGGGAGAAAGTCTTAACAATCACAAAACCTAGGAGTTCTTAACATTACCACCCTCACTTACAGTTGTCTATACTCAGCAACCTCCTCAAGTTCACATTGATATGGATTCACTTATTCAAAGATTATTTAAGAAAGGTATTACAAGGGCAATGTCATCCCCATCCAAGGAGCTTCAAATTACATTTTAGGTGGAGGTATGATGCTGACAGAAGAGCCCTCATACTTCATAGACTTCAAGGACAGCAAGAGATTTTCAATTTTTAGACATTGAGCTACTATGAAGGTCTTGATGTTGTCAACATGCCACTTGCCAATCCAACTCATCATAGGAAACCTGAAAGAATGGCTAAAAGGATGCAAGACAATATTGCTGAAGTGTTCAAAGCAAGAAGACAAATGCGAGCAGGAAATGTCATTGGTCAGCTGGATGTTGAGGTGGACCCTAACATTAGCTTCAATGGGGAAACCATAACTGAAGCCCTATTAATAAAACCATGAGCACTGTCACAGAATCAACAACTTCAACATCCCATTCCCTTAGTGAAACACCTGCTGGTGAAGGTTTCTCACAGCCTCTCTCTGGCTAGAGTCTGACTACAACATCAAAGAATGAAGATCAAAGCTCTCTCCATCCTAAGTCACAAAGGTCTGTGGGTGACAAAAGAAAAAGGATATTAAATCTTAAGGTGATTGAGAAGGAGGATAGAGAAAGGAAGAGGAAGCTAAGGGGAGAAAGTTTTGGTGGATCCTCAGGATTTATAGAAGTTGCTATTAGGGTTGCTCACAGACCAAACACTCAAAATGATAAGTTGAGAGCAGCCTGGATACACTATTTGGGGATCAGGAACTATAATATTGATAAGATCATCACCCTCCCCTTAGAGGAATTGAATAAACTAATAGACAAAGAGATGTCTAAGGAGAGGAATGAGGCAGAGGATGCAGAGTTGCTCCTCAAGACTAAGGAAGAAAAAAGGTAGAAAAGGCTATACAAGCATGCTCCTACCCTCTCCCCATTTCAAGAAAGTCCTGCAAGAAAGGCTGTGGAAACTCAACAACCTTAGATAGACAAAGAAGCTGACAGACAAAACATGATAAACTACTTGAGTGCCATAGGTCTCTATCAGGCAACTATACTTCTTCCCTTGTCATATGAGTACATTGAATATGAATTCCTCAAGCAAATTGAGCTATAATTTCTTAAGGAACAAAATGTTGCTAAGAAGAAGATAAGGAAGAAGCAACAAAGTCAAGAGCCATCACCCAAAAATGTTAAAAGAAGTCTGTTGATAGGTTAAGGATGATGAGCTTCTTGAAGTTTGTTGGACCAAAAGAACCAATGAGCCTGATCAGAAAAACCTCTAAGTCCTACAGACATCACAACAACTACTGAAGACTTGATAGCTAAAGACTAAAGTACTGAAGACTTCAACAGCTGAAGACTAAAGTACTGAAGACTTTAACAGCTGAAGACTAAAGTACTGAAGACTTCAACAGCTGAAGACTAAAGTACTGAAGACTTCAACAGCTGAAGACTAAAGTACTGAAGACTTCAACAGCTGAAGACCAAAGTCTGAAGATCAACAGCTGAAGACTAAAGTACTGAAGACTTCAACAGCTGAAGACTAAAGTACTGAAGACATCAGCTGATGACAACAGTTGAAGTTCAAGTACAAGTACTGAAGCCTTCAGAGTTTGTTACAATAGCTGAAGAAGCATTCTTCAGTTGTTGTGATGGTTTCCTTTCAGTAGTTTTCTTTTTGTTTCAGTATTTGTAATGATAGTTAACACTTAGCATTTTTGTAAGAAGATGTCAGCTGTTTTGACATCTTCAGTAGTTGTGTTAACTTTCAGTAGTTTGAATAATTCTGTTAGATGTCACTATCAAGTGACATCAGCAGACGTCACATCTCTTATATAAGAGGTGTTGACCTAATTGTAAGTGTGACATTCTGTTACCACGAAAGCGAATATTGAATGAAATATCTTTTGCAGAATTCTCTCTGTCTATAACCGTTTGTTCTTACCTTGAATATCTTTTGTGTTCTTGTGAATTGGCTAATTCATTGTTTGATTTCCATTGTTATACTCTCTAATCAATCAAACGTAGATCACTGATCCTAACAAATGGTATCAGAGCTAGTTAATCATTGATCGATCTAACAATTGATCGTTGAAACTGCTATTTGATATCTATGTTTGATTGAATTAGCACATTTGCAAGAACTGGTTATAGATTATTGAATTTCTGCCGCTTTCGTTTATTCATTTTGAGATCTCTCTTGGTTCAATTTGGTTTGTTGTGTTTTGTTCTAAATCTATTATAGCTTAATTGAATTTGGTTGAATCTGAGATGACTACTCCTTCTAATGACCCTCACAATACCGGTTCCTCAACCAAGCCTCCGATGCTGGTTAGGACTGAGTATAACATATGGCAACGAAGGATGCTTCATCACCTGTCTGTTAACAGTTCAGTTGTTGGACATCTGTGGTACATGGACCACATAAGCCTATGGTGAACAATCCGGAAACCAATCAAATGGTTCCGAAGAAGAAGGAGCAATACTAAGATGAAGATCGAAACTGTTTGAGATTGATGCTAAAGCCCATGGAATTCTGGCCATGGCACTGCCGAATGAAATCTATTCAGGGCTTATGCATCATGAAACTGCTCATGACCTCTGGAACGCACTGAAGGAACAATTCGGTGGAACTGATGAGTTCTTAGCAAACAACAGAGAAATCCTCACCCAACAATATGAGACATTCTCTCATAGAAAGGGTGAGACACTGACTCAAAAGTTTGAGCGTTTTTCCTGTTTGATCTCTGAGCTGAAAATGGTGAAACAGGAATAGACCAACAGCCAGATGAATAACAGATTCCTCAGATCACGGCCTGAGAGATGGGACACATACACTATTGTCCTACGCTCCAGTGCAAATCTGGATAGCCTATCTCTCACCCAACTTCATGGGAAACTGCTTACATTCGAAAGAGAGATAGAGCAGAAAAGGAAACTGTCATCATCAGGAAAGCTCACTGATGACTTTGTACCAGGGAACACTGCCTTGGTTGGTCATGAGTCAGAATATGCTGCATCTGAAAGCAATTATGATGAGCATATTGACTTCTCTTCAAATAGTTCTGATCATGCATTTGTTGGTATTGATAGTCATTCTGGCAGTAATAGTGACAATCTATGCTTCATCATGGATGATCTGAAGGGAATTGCTGATGATGATTTAGAAGATGGATATTCTAAGCCAAATGGCCTTAGTAATATCAGATCTCAGAAGTTCTACAAGAGAACTGGCAGGAAATTTCCTGGACTCTCTGGCAAAACCAAAGTTGGTTTTGACAAGAGTAAGTTGAGGTGTCACAAATGCCAAGGCTTGGACACTTTGCAAGAGAGTGTAGATCAACTGGATCTAACTCTTCTGCACCCTTTGTGACTTTTCCTAGCACTATTCTACAAAACAGAGGGCAACATCCTGCTGGTTCTGGTCATCATTCACACCCTGTATCTCCTGCATACTTTGTCCCCAGGGTCCAATGTCATATCCTTTTCCCTGCTATTACATGCCTCAGCCAAATCCGGTTCACTCCTATTGCAACAACCACAAGCATTACCTGAACCTCAACCTTCCCACTCTCATCAACAAACTCAACCTCAACAACATAGCTTTTTCACCCCAGGAGTTGTTGACTGGAGCAGTTTACCAGATGATTTGTCCGGTAATGAACAACTGTTCTCTGGTGCTGGTCAACATGGTGGTGACAGTCCTTTTGGAAATCTAGCTCTTATGGCTTTGGAGTCTGCTGATACTTCATCCTCTAATGCCTCTACACCACAGGTATCACAGGTATCCTCTGAGGCAAAAGCCAAACTATGTTCTCAAACATGCATAGCCGCATTTGCATCTATTAGAGAAGCAAATGTAGCTTTAATTAACAAGAACATTGAGCTAGAACAAACAATTTCCAAGGAAAGCTGAATTTGAGTATGTGCTTAATGATAAGAATGATGAGATTTACAAACTTAAATGCCAAATCACTGATGATAAGGCTAGGAGGAGATACTTCTAGAGAAGTACAGAGACCTCAAAGAAACACTTGCAACTACCCAAGTAGAGTGTGATCGATGGGTAAATTCTTGCAAGGGTTTTGAAATGCTTCTTAGTAAGCAATCTGCTTCCAATGTGAAGTTTGGCATTGGTTAAATCACACTACTCCTCCTATAGATTTTACTCCCAGAGCAGAGGTAGAATCTGATGGTGAAAGCAATAACCAATCCTTTTCATCATGTGATCTACTATCTGATACAGCACCATCAGAAGTAGAAGTCAGCATTAATTCTCTCAGAACCTATCAGCTGATGTTGATGGTCAAATGCTGACACTCACATGATCAAAAAGTTGATCACTCCAGGTGATTTTCACAAAGTACTGAAAGTACTAAAAAGAATGTCATAACACCTGGAGAACAAGCCCAAACTACTGCATGTACTAAAGGGAAGAAAACTGCAAGTTGAAAGGGTGGGAAAACTACTGAAGAAGATATCAAGAAAGCAGGTACTAAAGGGAAGAAAACTGCTAGTACTAATAGCAAACTGCTGAAGAACAAGTCTTCAGTAGTTTCATCCTCTTCAGCAGATGATCAACTTAAGATGAGAAAAAGCCATGTGAAATATTGCTTATTCAATCATCTTACTGATGATTGCTGGTATAAAAGGGCTCCAAACTCAAACATAATGAAAACATTAAAGAGAAAATGGATAAAATGAAAACTGAGTTTGAAACCAAATTTGTACCAGCAACATCAAAACCTGTGACCTCAAAATCCAAAAGAAATCCAAAGAAAGGGGTTAAATAGGCAACAGCTGAGGTTGCTCAAAGAGAGATGGTACAACACAGGAACCCATCAAACTTAAGCACTAATGTGTCTGATGACTGAAGGCTTTATCACAAAATCGGACATAACTTGTTATGATGGTTCAACATCTATTGGGGAGATTCAACCAATTAGATGCTCCTGTTTTGAAACCATAGAGAAGAAATCCATGCTAAAGGATTCTTCTTCTTCACCATCTCCATCCCCTCAGGCTGTTATTCATAGCAAGTCTGTTAGTTTACCATCTGTTGATATGACCAGACCCAAAACCAAAAGGTTTGGGTCTCAAAAACTAACTAATTGTTTATGATTGCAGGGTTCTTCAACATGCCAAAGTAGCATCTGGTATGTAGACAGTGGGGGATCTATGCATATGACAGGGAACAGCTCTCTCTTCATGACTACTCTCAAGGAAAGAAGGGGTTTGTTCTTTTGGCAATGATGCTAAGGTTACATCATTGGAAAAGGCTTTGTCTCCATGGAGAAATAAAGTTTGATGATGTTAATCGTGTGGAAAATCTCAAGTACAATCTCTTGAGTGTCAGTCAAATGTGTGATAAAGGCCATGTGCTCTTTTCACTAGTCAGAACTGCAGGATTCTGTCATCCAAAGTTCTGAATTTGATTGATAAGGTGTTGGATGATCACACTTTCCTGAGGGCCAACAGGACAGGAAGAGTGTATGCCTTAGATCTTTCCAAGAAAATAGATCTCAAAGGCCATCCTTGCCTATTTTCCAAAGCCTCTCCTCAGGAATCTAAACTGTGGCACAGAAGGCTGGGTCATGTTAATTTCAAAAACATGAATCAGCTGATCCACAATAGTTTAGTGAGAGGTTTACCAATAAGGAGTTCCACTGTGATGAAACCTGCACTGCTTGTTTAAAAGGAAAACAACACAAAGTCACATTCCCTCCTATTGAAGAGCCTAAGTCCACTGCCTGCTTGCAATTACTGCATATGGATCTATTTGGTCCTGTGAGAGTGAGAGCATGGCAAAGAAGAAATATTGTCTGGTAATTATGGATGATTACTCCATATTTGTATGGACTTTCTTTCTGCATTCAAAGGATGGTTGCTCAGAAGATTATCAACTTTGTGTTGTATGTTGAGAAGCAGTATTCCCTTTCAGTCAAGTGTATAAGGAGTGACAATGGAACTGAATTCAGAAACCATACACTTGATGAAATTTATCTTTCAAAGGGAATCAAAAGGCAGTTTAGCATCCCAAGGACTCCAGAACAAAATGGAGTAGTGGAGAGAAAGAACATGACCCTAATTGAAGCTGCAAGGTCTATGTAGGCTGACTCTGGTTTGCCACTGACCTTTTGGGCTGAAGCTGTTAACACAGCTTGCTATGTGCAGAATAGAGTCTTAGTAAATCAGAGGTTGATGAAGACTCCATATGAAGTTCTACATCACTTGGCTCCTCTAATTTCATTTTTCAAAGCATTTGGGTGTCCCTGTTTTATTCTCAACACAAAGGATCAACTTCAAAAATTTGATCCTAAGGTGGATACAGGGTATTTTGTTGGTTATTCATCTACTTGCAAAGCATACAGAGTCTTCAACTGCAGAACAAAGATAGTTGAAGAGACTTTGCATGTGAAGTTTAATGAATCTCCAAAGGACAAGATTCCACAAAACCCTATGGAGTTGTTTGATTTGGACATACTACAATATGTTCCTTATCAACCTCTAGCTATTGCAGATCATGTGGATAAATCATCTTCTGCAGCAGTCTTCCACCTGGTGGTATTGATGATGATGATAATATCAATACTCACCTATTCAAGTTTAGTGACCAACTGCCTGAGTCTGCTAAACTTGATGTTCCTGTAGCTTCAGCAAATCCATCCACAACAAATGCTGATGAGATTTCTGATTCCTCTACATCCTTTGAGTTACCATCAAATCCTTGGTTTCAAGAGTCTGCATCAACATCTGCTGCTGCTGAAGGTTCTACAAACACTTGCATAGATATCATTGTTTATCAAGAACTGAAGAATCACCCAATGTCTCAAATCATTGGTGATATCAATGTTGGAGTTCAACAAGAAGTCAATTGTCTAACTTCTGCTTCTATGCTCTCTTCATCAGTCAGCTAGAGCCAAAGAACTATCATGTTGCTTTGAGAGACAATGGATGGGTTGAAGCCATGCAGCTTGAGCTACTTCAGTTCAAGAAACAGCAAGTGTGGGAACTGGTTCCTCTACCCCCAGGTAAGCGTGCAATAGGCACTAAATGGGTGTTTAGGAATAAAACTGATGAAATGGGCTTATTGTTAAGACAAGGCTAGACTGGTGTACAAGGGTTTTCACAAGAAGAAGGTATTGATTATGATGAAACCTTTGCCCCTGTAGCCAGACTAGAGGCAATTAGATTGTTCTTAGCCTATGATGCATTCCACCATCTTAAAGTTTTTCAAATGGATGTCAAAAGTGCATTTTTATATGGTAAAATAAAAGAAGAAGTTTATGTGTGTCAACCACCAGGTTTTGAGGTAATAAACATCTGAATGGGTGTATAAACTTGATAAGGCTCTTTATGGGTTGAAATAAGCTCCTAGAGCCAGGTATGAGACACTTTCCACTTTTCTTCTTACAATAATTTCACTAGAGGCTCCATAGATAAACTATGTTTATTAAAAAGGTGGATCAGCATAAGCTACTTGTTCAAATTTATGTTGATGATATTATTTTTGCATCCACTGATCCCCAGTTGTGTGATGATATTACCAAATAATGAAAAAGAGGTTTGAAATGAGTGCAATGGGAGAATTACAGTTCTTTCTAGGCCTGCAAATCAAACAAAAGGCTGATGGAACCTTTATTCATCAGTCAATATACAAAAGATCTTTTGAATAAGTTTGATTTACAAAATTGTAAGCCCTGTTCACTCCCATGTGCAACACCACACAACTGGATGCAGATCAGAAAGGTAAAGATGTTGATGAAACACTTTACAGATGTATGATTGGGTCCTTGATGTATTTAACAGCTTCTAGACCAGATATCATGTTTGCTACTTGTGTCTGTGCTAGATTTCAGGTTGCTCCTAAAGAGTCTCATTTGATTGCAGTCAAGAGGATCTTTAATATTTGCAAGGTACACAATCTCTAGGTTTATGGTATTCCACTGGACACTCTTGCAAATTAGTTGCTTTTTCAGATAGTGACTATGCAGGGTGCAAGTTAACTAGAAAGTCAACTTCTGGTGGATGTCAATTCCTAGGCAACTGTTTGATTTCTTGGCAGAGTAAGAAACAAACATCTGTTGCTACATCCACTGCTGAAGCAGAGTACATTGCAGCTGCAAGTTGTACTTCTCAGGTACTCTGGCTTCAGAACCAACTTTGGGATTATGGCATTACAGAGACTAAGACTCCATTATTAATGGATAGTGCTTCAGCTCCGTGCATTGTCAAAAATCCAGTCCAGCACTCTAGGACCAAACATATAGAGATAGACATCATTTTATTAGGATTGTTTTGAAAAAGGTCTGATTGATCCTAAGTTTGTGCCTAGTGCTGATGAGCTTGCAGACATTTTTACTAAGCCTTTGGATAGTTCAACTTTCCAAAACCTAGTGTTACGGCTTGGTATGCTGCAGCTAGAATAAGTGATAACTACTGATGATCTCAGTAAATAAGTACTGATGATCATTAGTGACCATATCACATATAGTACTGATTCTTTTAAAACAACTGATAAAGTTACAACTACTGATGTAGTTATAACTACTGATGTCAGTAAAAATAGATAAGTACTGTTGTCCTATGAAACAACTGAAAACAGCAAAAAGGCTGATGAGTAAGTGTTGAGGACAGTATGAAACAGCTGAAAGGCTATGAATTGACGAAAACTACTGATGAGAACTTTCTCTTCAGTGTTTCTACAACTGCTGTTCATCCTAAACAATTGATGACAAAACCATGTCTTCAGTAGTTTTACAACTACTGATGACTAACACCAAGTCATCAGCTGTTTACAACAACTGATAACAAAACCATGTCTTAGTAGTTTCACAACTACTGATGACTAATAACCAAGTTATCAGTTGTTTACAACACCTGAAGACCAAACCAAGGTTTTCGATAGTTTCACAACTACTGATGACTAAAACCAAGTCTTCAGTTGTTTCAAACATCTGAAGTCAAAACCATGGTCTTCAGTAGTTTTATAACTGCTAATGCCTAAAACCAAGACTTCAGTTGTTTCGACTTCTGAAAGGGTAATACCATGTCATCAGTCGTTTAAAACTACTGATGAATAACACCAAACCCTTCAGTCGTTTTAACCCTATAAATACCCAATACCTATACCTAAAATACCCTATAATACCAATACCTAATCCTTCAGAGCTTCATCCTCTCCAAACCTAACGTTCAAACCTCCAAAATTCTCTCTCATTAATGGCAACCATGCAGCGCAAACCACGACATAACTGTGTTGCCTACCTCACAAAATCACCTTTCTGGACAAAGTTCGATACCGCCATTGATCTAATGGTCCAATCTCCCTACCAAACGGCCTTCCTTCTAAATCCCACCATTCATGCCGAATCCTTACACCAGTTTGGACGAACGTCACCCTTATAACTGGGGAGAACAACACCGACTCTCTCCAGTCGTTCGTTAACAACCATCAAGTGGTCATCACTCTGGAAATCATTCGCCAAACCCTCAACTTGGATGATGCCACTTTTCCCGCTGGGTATCCAAAGGGCACAACTGATTTATCCTTTGCCCACCATGGATATCAGGGAAACCTCAATACCTCTACCATCCTGAAGAAGCATTTCCATGATGCAGAACGTCTTATCTTTCACATGGTAAATGTTTGCTTAGCTCCTAAGACTTCCTCTTGGGATCAAATGTCTACCAGGTGGCAACAGGTATTATTCTCTATCCTTGAGCAATAAGACTTAAACTTTTCTGAAATTATTTTTCTTGAACTTAAGGATATGGCCTCAAAACCTCTTTCTAATCGATGGATATTATATCCTCGGTTCATTATGGCCATCATAGAGAATCAGCTGAAAGCTGAGGGACTTGTTGGCCTTGGAGTCCATGCAATGGCTGTATTGCCTGAAGTATACTCCAAGCACAACTCTGACCAAACACTGAAACAGGCTGCCAAGCTGCGAAAACCCACGCCGTTGGAACCCACAGCCACCACCTCCGGATCCAAAGTCCCCACCAACCCAAATCCAAAAAGCCAAAAAAGGCTACTTAGGGAGATGAGTCCCCTGAGGATGCCCCTGTACCACAAACACAGGAAACACATACTGGTATTAACCCCCAAATATGTCAAAGACTCAACCTGCCAAAGCCGCACAGGTATCCTCTCAACAGGATCCTATTGCAACCAATATTGGGGAACCCACACTGCTGGAACCTATCTCACTTGAGAGGGTTACCATTGAAGAGCACCATTCACCCCGGGTGCAATCTGCTTCTACCCAATCACTACATGCAACTGCCCCCCAAAGTCCTACATTAATTGTTGCAAAAGTGCTGAGTCAGTTGCACTCCTCACCCCCTCCCCAGATACCAATTACAACTGGGAATACCTCTACCATTGAGGGGGAGGACCAAAGTGCATCTGATAACCCACAACACAGGGGTTACAATGTTCCATCTCCTAGTGTAGAAAAGGAGATTGGAACTTCTAGTGAGGCTGCCACTTATCCTGCTTCAGCATATGATCAGGATGTAGTTGGTAACATCACTAAGACCTTACCAGAGGCAACTGCTGATGAAGGACATAGTCCTGAGGCAGGAAGTCCCCAGTTCCAAGACAAAGGGGCACGTGCTACAACTGATCTACACTCAGTGCATGTTCATCCTGATTATATCAGGAGGTCAGGTGATTCAGTAACTACTGATGATGACCTGGGCTTCTTTTATGATGTGTTAGCCCAAAACACCATCCTGGAAGAGGAGGTGAGCAGACTCAAAGAGCTGCTTGCCAAAACTTCTGACGATCAAAGACCATCTGCCCCTCAAACCCCACGGATGGCACCTTCATCTGAAGGTCTCCCAAACACAGAGCCACTCCCAAATACTCAGCCACTTGCCTCTGCTTCTGGCACTATTTCTCAGGAACAGAACCCCCTTGAGCAAATAATTGCTATCTTTCAAAATTCCCTACCTCTCATCACACCTATAATCACTGATATAGTGATCAAAACCATTGATGAGAGGCTTTCCTCAGTAATACAACCCTTGATAGAGGAAGTTGTGGGCAAAAAGCTTTCTGACAATCAATCCCTTGCAACCAATGCAACCAAAAAGGGGGAAATTCAGTCAGTGAAAGCAAAAAGAAAGAGGAGTGTAGAGAGGAAAGAGAAAGAGAAAGAAACAGAAGTGACAGAAGTAGAAAAGGAGAAGGATTTGGTTGTGGAGACTGAAAAAGAGAAGGGGAAGGAAGCTGACATGGAGAAATCAAAGAAAAGAAAGAATGAAAAGGAGACTGCCTTGGAGCTGATGGTGAAAGAGGCTGATGCCAAACACAGCAGATCAATGGATAACATCATTGATTAGTTGTTTAGGCAAGGCCATGACACTGACAAACTTGACTCTGAGATCAGAAGATTAGAGATTGAAGAAATCCAAACTAGATGGGAAAGTTATGATGTGTTAGAAAGAGAAAGGCTGGAGATCATGATCAGGTTTATAGCAAAATATCTTGGAAGATCATTGATCGAAATCAAGGCTTGGTCCAGGGACAGCATCTTGGCAATAACCACCAAGATCTGTTCGTTTGAAGTATACACTAAAGGATTAGTTATTGAAGCTTTGAATGAAGCTGGTGCTGGGAGCAGGACTGAACTAGCCAAGCAATCTAAAGCCACACTCACCTCCAAAATGCTAGAATAGTCTGTCAACATCCCACACCAAAACCACCAAAACAACAACCCACTAAACCAATCCCTTTACCCCAAAAACCACCAAAAACCAACCCACCAAACCAACTCCCTTACCCTCAAAACCAATAGCCGATGATGTACCCCAGAAGAAGAAGAGAAGGGTATTGAGGCTAGAAGAAGATGACGAAGATAATGATGAAGATGAAGATAGGCTGCCACTCTCAGCTGTTATACAGTTGCCGAAGGCCACAAGTCACTCTCCAACAATTACTCCTGAAACTCAAAGACAAATTGTGAAGTGAAGCTAGAAGAAGAAGAGCTTCATAAACAACATGATGAGAAATTATTGAGGAGGGTTGACAAAGCATATGCTGCCACATCTTTCAATCATCAACATGAAGAAGCATGCTCTCAGATTATACACTCTTAAACATACATTTCAATATCAAAAGGAGAGAGTGAGGATTTGACCTGATCCCAGGGTGTCTCATAGGATTCACAAGAAAAACATTCCACAGAGATACATTGGCCAAGTGAAGAAGATTGTAGATGAAGTGATCTCACTGGTCTTTGTAGTATCACCCTGGAAATCCTAGATGACTTCAAGAAAGCCTATAAAGCTAACCTGACCCCACAGAAGATGCTGGAAAATAAAATGGAGAAAGGGTTAGTATATAAGAGGCTTGAGGAAGTCAGAAAGAATGAGCTCCAGTTGTTCCTAGAGGGTAATCACCCTGATGAATTTTGCTTATAGAATATAACAACTGTGGAGCTAAAGAATGGGAAACAGGTCAAATACCTATCTGAGTACTATGGGCCAGAATCATTATTTGAAGGAGGTGCTGAAGAGCTGACCATGGAGGAACAAATTACCTTCCTTGAGGCCTATACAAGAGAGTCATACAGACTCATAGTGGGGAAGTAGATCTCATGAATGGGGTAACAGCTCTGTGTCCAGTTCCCCAAGACAAAGTTCCCATTCATACTTTGCCAAACAGATCATTGAGACTTCTTCCCAGGCCTGTGCTTACAAGGGTCACTTCTGAGCTGATCTAGAAGACAAAAAGACCAATCCTTCTGCCATAATAAGTGGGACATCTTCAATAAGTTTATAGGTTTTGGCTGCATTGGTTCAGGGGGAGTTTGTTGGAACAAAAGAACCAATGAGCCTGATCAGAAAAACCTCTAAGTCCTACAGACATCACAACAACTGCTGAAGACTTGATCAGCTGTTGTAACAAAGTCTGAAGATCAACAGCTAAGACTAAAGTACTAAAGACTTCAACAGCTGAAGACTAAAGTACTGAAGACTTCAACAGCTGAAGACTAAAGTATTGAAGACTTCAACAGCTGAAGACTAAAGTACTGAAGACTTCAACAGCTGAAGACTAAAGTACTGAAGACTTCAACAGCTGAAGACTAAAGTACTGAAGACTTCAACAGCTGAAGACTAAAGTACTGAAGACTTCAACAGCTGAAGACTAAAGTACTGAACACTTCAACAGCTGAAGACCAAAGTCTGAAGATCAACAGCTGAAGACTAAAGTACTGAAGACTTCAACAGCTAAAGACTAAAGTACTGAAGACATCAGCTGATGACAACAGCTAAAGTTCAAGTACAAGTATTGAAGCCTTCAGAGTTTGTTACAACAGCTGAAGAAGCATTCTTCAGTTGTTGTGATGGTTTCCTTTTAGTAGTTTTCTTTTTGTTTCAGTATTTGTAATGATAGTTAACACTTAGCATTTTTGTAAGAAGATGTCAGCTGTTTTGACATCTTCAGTAGTTGTGTTAACTTTCCGTAGTTTGAATAATTCTGTTAGATGTCACTATCAAGTGACATCAGCAGACGTCACATCTCTTATATACGAGGTGTTGACCTAGTTGTGTGTGTGACATTCTGTTACCACGAAAGCGAATATTGAACGAAATATCTTTTGCAGAATTCTCTCTGTCTATAACCGTTTGTTCTTACCTTGAATATCTTTTGTGTTCTTGTGAATTGGCTAATTCATTGTTTGATTTCCGCTGCTATACTCTCTAATCAAAATCAAATGTAGATCACTGATCCTAACAGACATTGAATAATCTGGGTTACATTAGAAACTTGTATCTTAACCCTTCTTGAATGTTGGAGATTAGGCCATTGAATACATATGCTGACATGTTAAATCTTCTGTTGGTGTAGAGAGCACATATTGCAGAAGATGTGAGGACTAGAATGTCATTCCATCCTGTTTTTCTTTTAGACAGACAATGTTGGAACATATGAATTAGGAATCTCCAGGCAGATCCACTAATCCTTTGACTATCTGTTTGGCTTCATAGCTCCCATCATAACCAATTTCAGAGAAAAATGTGGTTATCTCCTCATCATCCAATTCAAGAGGATCATCTGCATTGTCATTGAATTGAAGACATCTTCTAACTGATTCTTCTATGATCCTCAATGTGTGTTCAGTGTTGATCTTGCCAGTAAGAGTTTTCACTCCATTTTCTTCAACCACTTCAGTTGATTCCCAGAAAGACCTGATGGGATTCTCATAGATTGTTGGTCTTACTGTTATGGCATATGCTACCCTTGTGGTAGATAGGAATTTTATCATATCTCTGCGACCTTCTGCTTCAGTCACATCAGGGTTTAGATAACCGCTGACGTTATGGAGTTTGCTCCATGTAAGGTTTGACATGTAATCTGCACAAGAGACAGGTGTGTGGTTCACAATTTTGACTTTAATTTTGCTTTGATTTGTTAATGTGACTTTGATTTGTTTCACATTCTTCTTTTTCACATTGCTCTGTTTTTTCTCAGTAAACATGGTTATCATGGTTTTCAATATTAGTTGAATTCCTATCAATTTACATGTTTATTGACATCGAAAATGTGTATTACATCACTTAATGAGTTTGATTTTGGTGTTCCTATCAAACATTCAAAGATTTTGTTGTGTTTCATCTTTAAAAATTCTTGTCATCGATTCAGAATAGCAGTCATTTCAAAGATAAGGTATAACTTCAACAGATTTTGAAACCAAAACCTAAGTCTCGAACGGTTACCCTAAATCGAACGATGAACCAGAAAATTATTGAATGTTTGTGATGATGATGATGATTGATGGTGGTGTATTGTCGTTTTGCGCTCGTCTCACTATAAGTTCTCTCAAATTAGAAAAGTATTAAATGACCTGTTCGAATTCCTTTAAATAGTCAAATAATACAATTTGAAAAATTTTACAAGTTTACAAGTAGATACAGTCAACACTGTAGCAAATGCTGAAGGTTAATTTTTTTGATTTTGGTGATCCGCATTTGTTAACTGTAGCAGATGCGAAAGACGAACTTTTGACATTGACAGTCCGCATTTGACTACTTTTGGTTATCCGCATTTGTGACTGTAGCAAATGCGGAAGGTTAAATTTTTGATTGACTGTCCGCATTACCCTACTATTACAAATGTGGAAGTTTTGTTTCTTGATTTTATTCTATCCGCATTTGTGCACTGTTGTAGATGCGGAAGTTAAACTTGAAATTTTGGCTATCCGCATTGTATATTGTTGCAAATTCGGAGTTAAACTTGAAAATTTTGGCTGTCCGCATTGTATACTATTGCAAATGCGGTTGAATGGCTTGTTTTACCATATCCGAATATGTACAGTAGCAAATGCGATAGAAAAAATTCCATGTGTACAACTACAAATGCGGTTAACAAGTCAACACATCACTGTATCAAATGCGATAGAGACTTGTTCATACGCATTTGTTAACTGTATCAAATGCGGTAGAGTAAACTTCACATTCACTTCACACACTAATACGGTAGAGTAAAATCATTGTCTGCATTAGATGCACTTCAAAAATTGTTGTTACCCGCATTAGTTATATGCATGGGTTACCTTCACCCGCATTAACTAATGCACTTACCTGCATTAACTTTTGGATTTAATCAAAAGTTAATGTGATTGAATTGATTATTCATCTTATGAAGAGGTGTCCTTTATTGATTTTTCTTATCAACTTGGTTGTTGGAGTTGTCAATTTTTGCTTGGATTGACTTGTATGTTACAACTAATACAAGTTTCCCAATTTTGACAGATCTTGGGCTTATCATGCTTCTAAGAATCTGCATAAGCTGAGATATAATGGTTGACTTATTGCAACGACACCAACTAAAATTCCTTTTGTTTTGTTTTTCAAAATTGAGTTAATAAACAAATTTGAACTTACTCAAAAATTTTAAATTACTCCTCCTAAAGTTTATGTCCACATTTGGAGAGAAACTTTAAAGATTTAAAAGTTTTGAATATTATTTTGATTAATATTAATAATGAAGAGAGAAATCTCTTTGTGGGGATCATATCAATCTTTCATTACACATGTGCATCCTTTATGATTAAATGGACATGATTATGAACTTGAAGATTGAAGGTATGTTTGTCCTCTGAAGCTCATACCTGGTTGATATTTTGATGCAAATGACTTTTATCATGTTTTGGTTGATTTATTATTCAATGTGTACCTCACACACATAAGCATGGAATGATCAACCCTCCTTATACACTGCATGGTAGAAATTTGTCACAACTTTTCTTACCAGGTTACTTAAGTCATGAAATCTCATATTCTCTAATCCTCATTGGGATTCTTTAATTTGATCCTTTTTCATGTTGATCCTTATTGGGATTCTTTTCACTTCACTTTGGAAGGTGATCCATGATAGGATTCTTTTGATCATTCACTTGGAATGTATTACTTTGTTGATTCATCCAATTTTGGATGTGTTCCACGTTGGGAATCTTTTGATCATGAAATCTGCACTATGTGCAAGTTTCATCAGGTCTTTGCTCAGCAAAACAAATATGAAACATGATGTGGTGAAAGAGATTCATAAAGTATCATTACCTAGTGTGTTTAGGTTACTACACACACATGCATTCAGATAAGCCAATACATACCTGTACTTTGTGATGAGTGTTTCACAATTGAATATGTCTTTAATTCATCACTGCATGTATCTTTTCTTCCAAGTTGAACCTACCAACATATCTGGTAAGTCATTTCAGTCTTTTACATTTTGAAATTAATCACAGTGAATGATATAACGACTGTAATTATATCATTTCCCAAGATTCTTTTCTTCATAAGATTTCATTTCTTTTTGTGGTTTTTCTGATGTTTTAAGATATTTTTGATGTTTTTCAAAGTTTTTACTCAAGGTTAATCATGCCAATTGATTGAACCAGAAATTCAAACCTACTACGTTCAAATGCCTTGGTAAACAAATCAACTAATTGATTTTTTGTTGGGACTTGAATCAATTTGATTAAACCCTTTTCAGCACAGTCTCTCAAAAAATGATATCTAATTTCAATATGTTTTGTTTTTGAGTGCTGAACTGGATTATTAGTTATAAAGACAGCAGCTATGTTGTCAATAGAAATTGGTGTATGCAAAAAGTTAAAACCATAATCAAGCATCTGGTTTTGAATCCAGAGAACTTGAGAGCAATATGCTGAAGCAGCAATATACTCAGCTTCGGCTATGGACACAGACATATTTGTCTGCTTCTTGCATTGCCAGGATACTAGTCTGGGACCAAGAAATTGACAACCGCCAGAAGTGGATTTTTTGTTGAAGTTGCATCCTTCATAGTCCCTGTCTGTGTATGCATAGAGATTAAATTCTCCTTCTTTTGGATACCATAATCTGAGAGTTGGTTTGCCCTTCAGATATCTAAATATCCTCTTGACTGCGTTCACATGTGATTCTTTTAGATCAGCTTGATATCTAGCACACACACAAACACCAAACATAATGTCAGTCTACTGGCTGTTAGATACATGAGTGAACCTATCATTGGTCGATAGTGAGTCCGATTCACTGATTTGCCTTCAGGGTTAGGTCTAATATTCACTTTAGTGTCTATAGGAGTTCTGATAGACTGATAGTCAGCAAAATGGAATTTCTTCAGCATGGTTTCTACATATTTTGATTGATTGATGAAGATTCCATCTGCTGTTTGCTGGACTTGCACTCCCAAAAAGAATGTGAGTTCCCCCATAGCACTCATTTGAAACTTTGAATGCATAAGATCTTCAAATTCTTTGCAGAGTTGTTTGTTTGTCGAGCCAAATATAATGTCATCCACGTAGATCTGGACTAACAGCATGTCTTTTCCTCTTATTCTTCTGAAGAGAGTCTGATCAATCTTTCATCTTTCATACCCATGTTCAAGAAGAAAGGATGATAAAGTCTCATACCATTTTCTTGGAGCTTGATGAAGACCATACAAAGCTTTTTTGAGCTTGTACATTCTGTGAGGGAAATCTAGATCTTCAAAGCCAGGTGGTTGACTTACATAGAATTCTTCAGCAAACTTTCCATACAAGAAGGCACACTTTACATCCATTTGATAAACAGTAAATTTCATGGACGCGGAATATGTGAGAAAGATTCTGATTGCTTCTGGTCTGGAAACAGGAGCAAACACCTCGTCGTAGTCAATTCCTTCTTCCTGAGTGTATCCCTGTGCTACTAGTTTTGCTTTATTTCTGATGACTATCCCTCTATCATCAGTCTTGTTCCCGTACAACCATCTGGTACCGATAGGGTATTGTCCTTCGGGAAGATCTACCAGCTGCCATACTTCTTGTTTCTTGAATTGGAGCAATTCTTCCTGCATTGCTTCAATCCAACTATTGTCTTGAAGCACCTCTTTGATGTTTTTGGGTACTGTTTGACATAGAAAGCATGAGAACAAATAGATGTTTGCAATACTTGACTCGCTTCTTGTCACCCTCTCATTAAGATCACCAATAATGATTTCAACTGGATGATTCTTGTGTATTCTTGTGGTGGGAATGATGTCACCCGCAATAGTTACATCAAGATTGGTGACATTCAGTTCATTATGGTCAGAGGCACAATCATCTTGTATTGTTATGAATTATGAAGATTGTCAATTTCTGTTTTAGTAACTGCTACATCTTCATCAACACTGAGGTTGCTTACGTCATTTGAAGTACCTTGAGTTTCTTCTGGATGAGAAGCCTGTTTTTGATTTTTGATCTCATGTGACAAGTCATCTGAGTGAGATGGTACTAGGCTAGGACCTTCTTCAGAGGAAACACTAAGGTTTTGTGACAAGTGTCTGATGGGATCAGCTTAAAGAGGAACATCTTTATTCATATTTTCATCAGATGTAGGTGGGATCAATGGATAATTTTCTCTTCTTTCTACAGTTGATGAAGTATCACCTGAATGTATATTTCCTGCATCAGACAAGTGAAATTGGTCAAATGATTTAGTAAAAGTGTCAATATCAAACAACCAATCAGGACCATTTGTAGATTTGGGAAACAAATGTTCCTTGAATTGAACATTTGTGGATTCATCAATAATGTTCAGTCTAGGATTGAACAATCTATAAGCCTTTGAGACGGAAGAATAACCTACAAATAATCCTTCATCAGACTTAGATGAAAATTTTCCCAAATGATCACGGGTGTTTATATTGATACTGGACAACCAAATGATTTGAGGAATCCAATGAATGGTTTCCTTTGAAACACCTGTTCATAAGGTGTCATGTTACTTTCTTTAACAATCAGAGTTCGATTTTGCACAAAGCACGATGTGTTAACTGCTTCTGCCCAGAAGGTGATTGGCAGTTTAGCATCGGCTAGCATAGTTCTTGCTGCTTCAATCAGTGTTCTATTTCGCCTTTCAGCTACCCCATTTTGTTGAGGAGTTCTAGCTACATTGAATTGATGAGCAATGCCTTTGGTTGCACAAAAGGAACTCATATTTTCATTTTTGAACTTTGTACCATTATCACTTCTTATTATTTTGACTTTGAGATCAAATTGATTTTCAATTTTAGTGATAAATTCTTGAATGATTTGGGATGCTTCATTTTTATGAAGTAGGAAGAACACCCATGTGAATCGAGAAAAGTCATCAATGATCACTAAACAATATTGTTTCTTTCCCATACTCATTACATGAGTTGGTCCAAAGAGATCCATGTGAAGTAACTTCAATGGAGTATTGTTAGTGTTCACCAGCTTGGTTTTGTGAGACGATTTGTGTTGTTTTCCTTTGAGGCACGCTGAGCATTAATCAATAAAATTGAATTCTTTTTTAGGAAGACCAATTACATGGTTTCCTTTGACTAACTTGTTCATATTTTTAAAGTTAGTGTGCCCCAAACGCCTATGCCAAAGCTGTGACTCATCAAATGATGCTTTAGCCAAAAGACACGTTTCTTCCTTAGGTGACGCAGAACACAGGTTTAAGACATATGTATTGTTCTTCCTCGGAGTCTTTAAGACAACCCATTCTTCAAAAATCTGAAAACCAGGTTTCAGTATGTAGCAGTGAGTGTCTGTAAAGTGAGTGGAATATTTTTTGTTGTAGATCTGAGACACGCTTAGCAGATTGAAATTCAGTTGTTCATAGTAATTCACTCTGTCAAAGCTCAGCATCCCATTTGTCACAGATCCTTCTCCTGTAATCCCGCCACCTTCTGAATCTTCACCGAATGCCACAATATTCCCTTGTATGTACTTGAAATCATGAAGGAGGGAACGATCTCCAGTCATGTGTCGGGAGCATCCACTGTCTACATACCATAGGCTATTAGACCTGTGTGGATGAACCTACAAACAAAAAGAACTATTTAGAATAAGGAACCCAAGCCATGATGGTCTTGGGTTTCTCATTCCTATTCATGATAGTCACCTCTTGGTATTTCCCTCTGAATGGTGATTTAGATGAAGGTGATTTGGGAGATTTTTGGTAATGAATTGGTCAAGTAATCTCATCTACATCTACTGAGGATTCAGATGAATAATGAAATCGTTGGTCTCTATTTCTTTGTAACAATTTAGCCCGAGTTTCATTATCAAAAGTTGGTTTTTGCTTCGGAAGGTCAAGTTTGTGTTTCATTGTGAGATGATTTCTTTGACCCTTCCTTAAATCCTTTGAGTTATTTCTATCATTTGTTGATCTAGGAGTCCTAGATTGAGTATTATGAAGATGAGGTTTAATAGAATGCATCACAGTAGATGTTTCTAAGATGGGCTTATGTTGTGGAATTCTCAACCCCTTCTGATTGAAGTAACAATCAGATGTATTGTGATTGTTCATGTCGTAGATTGAACAATACTTGTTGAAATAGCAATTTTTGGTGGAGTGATTGTTCATATCACAGATAGAACAATATTGGTTGAAGAAGCATTTATCTGTCTTGTGATTGAACATGTCACAAATATCACAATACATTTGTTTGTTTCTCGAATCAGATTTTTCTTTGAGTGACTCAATTGATACTTTCTTTTGATGAGTCACTTTCTTTTCTTTAGGTGATGAATCAGAATCAGCCCTTTTTGTAGATTGTTTCACAATACTACTCTTGTTCAGTTGTCTGGGTTGTTTCTGTTTCTTCAACCTACTTCTCACCTCTTTCTCAAATGGTCAACATGTTCTTTATTACAGATATCAAACCCAACTCCCTGCCTTAATTTGGATGACTGGGGTCTAATGAAGTTTTGTGTGTTGAACTCAGTTTTATAGTTGGTTTCTTTTTTAGTGAAACCTTTTCTGATTTGCTTGAATTTTGTGGAGATACTATCTCATTATCAGAACTACTCTCAGTGGTGGGTTTCACTGTTTTGACATATTTCTTTTTCCCTTGTAAAACAGATGGTATGAATTTTATAAAAGGTACAATTGCTTTTACAGGATTTGATGGTTTTTTGACAATCACTGTCTTGTCGGAATACTTTTGATTTTGATTGGGTGTCCTAACTTGATTTTGTCCTCATTGGTTTCAAATAAACATTAGGTTTGTTTTGAGGATTTGTCGCTTGTTTCACTTCTGATTTAGGTTCCACAATTTTAGGTTCAATTGATTCAGAGAGTGATACAGAGTCAGGCATGACAGTGTAATTGTCATTGTATGGTGGAGGACATGAATTGTACCCAATCCCTGACATGTCTTTTGGATCCTTTTGTGAATCCAGCATTTCTTGTAGCTTGACTGAAGACATTTGAAACTTTTCAAGTTTCACTTTAGTCATAGATTGTTGAGCTTTAGCTTGAGCTAACTTTTCAGTAAGTAGCTCATTTTCAGCTGCAAGATTGTATTTCTCACCATGCAATTTTTCTATGTCAGAAATGAGAGATTTGATTTTAATTTCAAAACATTTTAGTTCTCTCTTCATCATTTCTGACTTCACCTTTTCTTTTTTAATTTTATCTGCTAGTTTATGATTATGTTCTCTATACTCTTGTAATTCATTTATGCATTTCTCACTACAAAGGTTAGTTTTTACCTCAGTAGGCATTGCAGATGGTCCATCATTGATATGAGCCATGAGAGCATGATTCTAGAATTGAGGCTTGACTTCCTCAGCATACACACTCCAGTCACATATCCCATCTTTTTTTATCACAAGGGCACTGGCAGAAGGCTGACTGCTTGCATGGGCTTGATTTGTCAGCTGTGGTAGATTCTAGTATGTCTGTTGATGATGAGATGATGGTACTGCTGTTGTTGATTGTTTGAGTGATAGCTTGAATTGGGCTATGAGGATGATTGACCAGGAGAGTTCCTTGAATGGTTGGTTCTTTTAGAAGCATTGCACTCTCTTGAGAAATGGCCAGTCATGCCACAGTTGAAGCATTTTACCTTGGATTTGTCATATCCAAGCTTTGTGTTCTCATTCAGGCTTAATTTTCTTCCTTTTCTGAAGAATTTCTTTGCTCTCATGGTAATCATTTCCATTTGCCATTGTAGATCCATCTCCTCAACATCATCAAGATCTAATTCTTCTAAATCTTCCAATATTAAATGGGCAAAAGTGAGTCTTCCCCCAAGATATGCTTCAAAACTTGCAACAAAGGCATTGTAGGTTGCCTTTTGCTCTTCTGATTTTAAGTCTTCTGGAGAGATTGTAGGTGCAGTGGAGACTTTTGGAGCTTGTGCTGAAGTTGAATGGTGATTGAATGATGGAGATGCAATGAACCCAGTATTGTTCATTTGATCTCTTGATGAGATGATGTCATCTTCCTCTGTGATGAAAGCATTTTCAACAGAATGTGATTCTGAAGGGAATTTGTAGGCTTCAATCACTTTTGGCCCACTCAGATTTCTGGTTCGTTCATCAAGTTCCAGAGCTTCAATCTTGGCTATCATAATGTCTAGAGTGGTACTCTCAAGATCAAGAGTATTTTTCAACATTGTGACATTTTACTTCCAGCTTTCAGGCAGACTGTGAAGCATTTTCTTGTTGAGTTCTTTAATGTTGTATGAAACACCCATAATTTCCAAGTCATTGACCAACTGTACAAATCTATTCCCAGGACTACATCAAACCCGTCTAAGGTCATCACGATTGGTCTAACAGGAAACTTGTGACCTTCTAATTCCACATCATATCCTTCTATCATCTCAGAAATCCAGGTAGACTTACCTGTGGCAGTTTCTACATCGAAGGGCGAATCTATATTCTTACTACTAACATGCAATTTAGCATAGAAAGCAGTAGAAATAAAACTTTTACTAGCACCTGAATCAAATAACACAAGGCTAAAGTTTGGTTTACTAGAAACGTACCTGACACAACATCAGGGTGCGTTCTAGCCTCCTCCTGTGTTATCGTAAACCCTCTGGCGCTTGTCCTATGTCCTTCTCCTCCGGTCTTCTCCACCCCCGAACCCTCAGCCCTCGGCTTCTTACAGTCTCTACTCAGGTAACCATTCTCTCCACAATTGTAACACCTTACAACCCCGCATTCCCTCGCTATATGGCCAGGCTTTCCACACTTGAAGCAGATGTTTGATCCCTATTTGCATTCTCCCAAATGCTCCTTCCCACATTTACCACACCTCTTCGACCCCACGCCAGGTGTAACCACACTGCGGTCATCTACCGTTGTCTTCTTGTTACTCGTCGGGACACCACCTCGACCAAACCTATTTACACTCCAATTCCGGTCACCACCACCTTTCACGCTACCTTCAGCCACCACCATAGTTCTCTCATCATACAACCTCCCTGCCAAATCAATCGCCGACCTAAACGTGCTCGGTCGTGCGGCGATCACGTGCCTGCAGATGTCCGTTGGCAAGCCCTAAATATACCTCTTGATCTTTCGTGATAGAGGTGTCACCTGATCATGCACCAGTTGTGCCATTTCATTGAACTTGGTGATGTATTGCTGATGTGTCATCGTTCCCGCCTCCAACTGCAGGAACTCCCTCTCAACTTTGTCCATCTCACGGCGAGGACTGAAATCCTCAGTCACCAGCCTCTTCAATTCCGGCCATCTCATTCTTCCGATAGCCCAACTACCCTCAGCTTGGACAATATTGTCCCACCAACACAGAGCCGAGTCCACAAACGAGTGGGCTACTATCTCCTCTTCATCCTTTTTTTAAATGGGCTCTATAAGGGGAATTTAATCTTGAAAAGTTCCACCACCTTAGAGATCTTATAGATAGTAGAGTGTGTTGAGGAGCTATCTTAATACATCCTAGTTCCTGCATGTTCTGATAACACACTTTTTTCTTAAAAGGATAAGGATATAATATTCATAAAGGTCTCTTCTTCAAGAACACATTTTTCTGCCTAAGCTTTGCTGATCACAAGCTCAGCCTAGTATTTAGTTAACTTAGTGATGAGATCTTTTATTTAAGTCATGTAGTTGGTGTGTTCATGCTCAAGAGTTGAAATGGTTTTCTTTAGATATCCTATTTTAAGTTTATAGTCATTTCCAGCTTTTTTAAAATCAGCTTTTAAGATGTTTAAGGACTCAAGGTCAGATCTCATCTCTAAGTGATAGGACCTGTATCTGTTAACTTTAGCAATGTATTTTGTGGGTGTAAAGATGTTCCAATACCTTGGCTTCTTCATGATCAACCATCACTACTTGGTTTGGAGATGCATCTTCAACCTAGAAACTCCAATTAAAGCCTTCTTCTTCAATAACAACTACAACTTGCTGCTTGGGCTTCTTAGTGTGTGGAGCTCCATCAGCGTAGTTTGGTCTGGGTTATGCTTGGCCACCATTTGTTCTTGGTGCCCTGCACTCCCTAGAAAAGTGTCCCATTTGCTTTTTTCCAACCCAAACTTTCCAGTAGTTGCATTACTAGGAAACTTTCTCCCTATCCTCTTATAGAACTTCTTGGCTCTGTGAGTGAGAAGAGGCATCTGTTGGACTATCTCCATGTACTCTAAATCATTTTGATGGATGTAGTCCAAGTCTTCAAGGGTGAAGGGAAAGTTACCACAAAGGCATGAGAAGATCTTGTCTCTTAGAATGGGCTTCCTTAGATATAGCTCCCCTTTGGTGTCTTCAGGAAGGTGATAAAGGGACCCTTTTATGAGTTGTTAGGGAAGCAAATGAGATGACGTTATGGTTCGCTACAATCCCTTTCAACAACATGAAGGGCAAAACTCTACTAATTGTCGGTAAGAGTAAGGGTCTTGAGGTTTTCAGTCCTTTTAATGGGCATACAATAGCGTGTCCATTGTTTGGGAAGAGGGGACATGAACTTCCTCATAATATCCCTATTCTTAAGAGTTACTCCAACATCTATTAGAGTATCCATAATCTTAACATACCTGAAGTATTGTTGAGTCATGGTTTCACCTATTTTGAATGTGAAGTTCTCAAACTACTACT
Organism: Flaveria trinervia; assembly: GCA_025506515.1. NCBI lineage: Eukaryota > Viridiplantae > Streptophyta > Magnoliopsida > Asterales > Asteraceae > Flaveria > Flaveria trinervia. The sequence continues at coordinate 41,514,789 of CM046448.1, read as the reverse complement.
TTAAGATGTCTTTTTTGTTTTCTTTAGCTTCATTTGACCCCTTATACATTTAGCAGTTTTACACTTCTTGAAGCCTCTATAGATAGAGTTTGGAAAAGTAGTTTGGAGGGCGGTCATGGCTTTCGATCTACATCAATCTTCTTCCAGTCTTCTTTAGAGTATTCAGCCACCTCCTTTGATATCATGCATCTCTAACAACAGCTAAAAAGGTGCATGGTACATGAGGTCCAGATACAATAGATCCAACATCCAATTGTCTTGAGACTTGATGAAGCTTTCCATTCTTTGGCACCAAGTATCAAAGTCATCAGAAGTGATCAGTGGAGACTTTGTCATAGTATCGGTTTCCATATAAGCTTTCGTGAGAGGTACCATGTGAGTTCTTAACCGATTTATGAAACTGAAGGGATTTAAGATAGTGAGATCTTACAATCAAGAGCCTAAAATGCTCTGAAACCAATTGCAGGATTCTTTAAGGGATGGTCAATACAATCAGTTTCATAATGAGAAGAGTATTTGAACACTTAACAACTCAAATAGGGAATCGGGTTTAAGTAAATGATACTAAGAACACAAGTAAGTAATATGATAGAACAAAGAACAAGAACAAGACAAGTATGGTTTTCAAAAATACAGTATATTGCTCTCAAGTTCTATTACAAGTGTTACAAATCATTAAAATAATTGCAAGAACATGAGATACTTTATACTACATCCTTTGAAAGCCACCTGGAAACACTAATCTAGACAACAAGATCAATGTATAGTCAAAAGGCAGATTGCTTTTGACTTGTGACTATGACATTCCATAGCTCACATCCTAATATATTACAAAAATGATAGAATGTACAAAGTAGAAAGTTACAAACCAATGACCATAATCTACAGTTGACAAAATCCTAGACCTTTTCACTAACTTAGATAAGTTGGTGAGTCTTTAGAGTGGTAGCGGAAAGTTGTTCAACTTTCTGTAAAACGGTGATTAGAGAAAGCATGTCTTCTCTGTCTTCAGAAGAAATTAGTCTTTAGTCTTTTGGCTTCGAAAGACTTTATCTTTGGCTCGAAAAATTTGGTCTTTGGCTTCGGAGGATTTTACACTTATAATATTTTCTCTGAGTCATGTAAAACTTCTAAAGTAAGGAGTTGTTTGGTAGCATCTGAATCAGCCTCTTAATGGTTCAAATGTCTTAATGGTTCAGAACATGATTGTTCCGACTGTTTGTTTCATGAGCAAATGTCTGAATGGTTAAACATTATACTAATGTTGAATGGTTAAGAGGTCTAATGCTGAATGGTTAAGACCTCTAGCTGAATTGGTTAGACAATTGTCTTTCAATAGTTAAGCAATATACTAGCTCTTAATGGTTCAACACTTAATAGTTCAGACCGCTTATTGGTTGAGCACTTAATCATTCAGAAGTTTTCAAACGGTCCCTAACTCTACTTTTCACTTCATGCATATATGCTGGAAGCTCTTTGGTTGATTTAGTTGCATCAGCCTTTAAGTATAAACCTTACAGTCACATACCCCACCTTTACTCCGTTAACAAGGTTGACTTGTTTCCTTTATATTGAGCAAGTAGCGAGATTAATTCTTTGACTTCTTTATTAATGTTTTTCTTGTTAGTTTTTCACATGTGTATCTTCAGAAGAGGTTTTCAATCTTTTATCATCATTTTTATTAAGGTTTTCTTCATTTTTCACTTGGACCGGTAATCATTTGATTGCTATTACTTGAGTATGTTGTGTGGCTTATAATTATATTTAATTAACAATTACTAAAACATGCGAGTTATTAATATATTATTCAAAATAATTGTTTTTTAAGTTTTATGGTAATACATTTCATTGTTATCTAACATTGGGTTGACAATGTTGGAGGTTCGCTCTTGTGTTTCTAGAGCAAACTGTTGACTTAAAAGTTAGGTAAACGTTCTTTCATCGGTAAAACTTTGAGAGTATGATATTTGAAATTGATATTGATTGGTGGAGGAGTAAACAACGAGCATTGAACGAATAGGATTGTGAGCTTATTTCTCCTCAAAAACTCAATCCCACTCTTAATACACATCTTCGGTTGGATGAATGATCTATTTTTTATGAACAAACGAAAAGTCTTAGAAGTGCATGTAAAGATTTGAGTGAAATTAGGTATAGATGATATGTGAATTATTTAAATATTATTGGTAATAAAACTAAGTTAATATTTTATTTAAATTAACCCATTAGCTATAATGTAAATGGTCAAAAAGGAGTATCGAGTGCGGCACCCTCCTCCACACACGTCCCGTGCTGTCATGCCGTCTCTTTCAAGGGGTGGTACAATAGTCATTGTAGTATCAAACAAGTATATAGATGTCGCATCCCACAACATGCCCACTGCATGCCATCACCATGCCCACTCCCATCTTAACATGATTGATTTAGGTAAGAATTCATTAAAACATTCACAGTAGATTCTTTATTTTTTTTATGTGAACATATGCTCTATATTCTAAGAATGAGTGTAAATGATCGTAAGTGAAATATAGATAAAATTTATGAAGATTCTATCTTGTTTCCCCATTTTAATATTCTTAAAAGTAATTGTAAGTAGAGTATATAGAAATAATAATGATAAAAATACAAAAGAAAGTATTATTTTATTGAGATAAAAAGAAAAAAATTAATATTTATAATATAAATTTGAGTATGGGAATGGAAAACTAGTATGCATGTTCTTACAAGCATAAAACCAACTTTAGTATAGTATTATTGAAATGATCTCTTGTGTTTGTCATTAACCACACATTTATTTTTGTTGAAGGCGGAGCATTCATATTTACTTCATTACCCATAATCTTATAATTACATTAATAATTAATAATTTTTTCTTTTTTAATTAAATAATAATATTCACATTTATATTATCACTTTATTTTTTCCTACCCTTATAATCACTTTCAAAAGTTATTAAAAAAATTTAATAGGAATGCACCGTGTCTCATTATATATACAAATAAACAAAAACATTTTATTTATTCTTCATTAATAGTAATGCTCTTATAGTGTGGGAAGTACCGATCTCTTCTAATTTATGATTTCCTCATAAATTTTGTATTTTTAACAGTATATGTTGTAAATCTACGGTTATCATCTAATATATAGTTTTCTCATAATTTTGTATTCACATATTGTAAACCTATGATTAATGATCTCTCCCGACAATATCTTTGACCTAAATATGAATAATAATATATAAAAATCTTTCTTCACGTGTACTTCTCTTACCTAAGTTATTTTTCTTATGTTTATCATTATAATATCTTTACCAAAATTCAACTTTTAAGGTGTTAGATGTGATAAACCTCCCAAAAGGGACTTGTTGTCTAACCTGTGCTCGCAACTTATTATTTACCTAAGGCTTTACTTATATTAAAAATAGCTTAAAACGTAAACTTCATGATAAATCTCACACAAATGGAAGAGTACAAGCTCACAACACACGATAACTGGTCATTAAAGTTAAGTTTTTTCATAGCATGACTCTAAACTTGACTTACACAGGATAACTGGTCATTAAAGTAAACTTTTTTCATAGCATTACTCTAAACTTGACTTGGTGTATAAGTTAGACACTTGTAACGCAATCTATCAAAACCATCTTTAGGTACAATTTCAACATTATGATCACTAAATTTATACATAGTAAGACTATGTTTGTCTATATATAAAAAAGGGTTGGACAGAAAACACGTCCCACATCAAACACAATGAAGTGACTTGAAGAGAACTCTACATGTAGTTAAACTACATCAAATATAGGTGTAACACTATCCGAATTGCTACTCGCTTAGGACATATCTATTGCAACGCCCATGGACGGATATAAAAGAAAGAGAGATAGCGGAAAAACTCCTGAAGGTCTTGAGGTGATCAAACCGCTTATGGAAGATGAACAACGCTACCGCACGCCTAAACCGACACGAATGAGAGAGGCCCGTGCCCGTCCCCCTGCAGTTGGAGATGATCTTATATGTATTCAAAGGTATTTGCCAACCCTTTGAATACCAATATCACATCCTACTTAAAATTACTAACAAAGGAATACACCTCGTCACAAACAACTCAAATACTCCAAACATACAACAATGAGACCCCTTCAATGAAGATTACAACAACAAAACTATAATCAAAATGAGAATAGAGAAAAAAAAAAAGAAGCAGAAGCAGATATTAACAACATTCATAGGCCTCAGTTTGATTTTGTTTGTTCTGCTGATGAGAAGCTTATTACTATTCGTCTTCTAACAGAAACTGCCATTGATAATCGATGCAAATAGCAATTGCTCCCAAAACCAACACCTATCAATCAAATCAACTGAACCAGAAACCTAATGAAATCAGCACAAGAAATTGCCTCAATTATTCACATCAAAATGAGTATTGCATTCATCCAAAAAGAAATCACTACTCTCAATCAAAGTCCTCAAGGAATCAAAGGTGAATTTGGGAGAATTAGGGTCACTAGTCGGAGACTCTGTACACGAACTGAGTGTCGAAATTCGGTTAATACACACACAACAACCACCTACAGAGCGTGAAACCGAAGGCCGATTATCCTTCACTTTCTTCAGCGATCTGAATCGCGACAACACTAACCTCTTGGCTCTTCTTCCGTAGCCACTACGCTTCTTCTGATTCTTCCTCCTTCCGCCACCAACATCACCACCGCTTTGCTGGTTGACCGACTCGTCGGACATAAAATTGGAGAGAAGACGAGTGATTACGTTGATGGAATTTACAGCATCGATGAAGAAGATGATGAAGGAAGAAGGGATGAAAATTTTGGGGGTTTTGAGGGTTGATTAACAGTTGCGTGGGGGATGATGAGTTGACAGGTGGGGGTACGTCTAGGTTATCGTGTTTGACGTGCCTACCTCACATAACTGATAGCCCTTGGGTACGACAAATATGCGTTTTCTAGATATATGATTCATGTATGATATTCACAAGGTGATTTCAGGATAATACTTGTGCCCAATGTAATTCTTGTTTGTTTCACAATAACAAGAATAAGATCAGCTGTTATGTTATGTGGTGAGATATGGTTAACAGACGAATTATAATAATAATATATTAGACGTTAAGTTGTCATGGTCAAAAGTAAAAACAAATGAATTACTTAATGAATGTATAATTTCAACTAACTTTAGCATTTCCAAAAAAATATATGTAGCATCATATAACTAAAAGATAAACTCACAGCTTTAAAATCTAAATATGAATAAGCACCTCGCGTATTTGTATTTTGTAAAAGCAAATGATAAAATGGTGACTCGAAAACGTATGTGGAAACAAACTTATTATAATAGTGTGAATTAATAATTTAATAATTAACATTTCAATTGATTTTAATAATTCTAAATTTTATAAAAATTACTCTAAGCCAAATAAAAAACAAGAAAGTAATAAAGTAAATGTAATAAAACAAAAGGTAATAAAAAAATTAAAAATTATCATAAATTAATAGATATACATATAAAACAAAAATGAAAATAGGATATTAAAAGAAACAAATTGTACTAAAAGATATTCAAAACTAAAAAGTAAATAAAAATAAAAATGAAAAAACTCAAGAAAACCAGCCTGGGGGTGAGGACATGACCTCGAAGGCAAGTCATTTCTTTGCATATGGTGCACCACCACCAGGCCCGCCACTGACTTTAGAATTTGTTTTTTCTTGCCTTTGAGGTTCCGATCTTAGTAAAAGATAATCAATAACATACCCATAAAAATATTGTCATGTGTTTTTCGATCATCGTAGAATTTCTTAAATGATTTTGTAACTAATAAATTAAGAATATCTATAATATAATTACATAAATGAAAGATACTGATATTGAAATAGAAAAATACATCAAGTCTTAGTAGTGGTGGTGTGTTGAATAACATATGGACTTTAATGCAAATTACTCCGCATTTTACTTGGTTTCTAGAAAAATGATTTTCACAAGGTAATATCAGGACAATAGTTTTGCCTAATGTGATGCATGTTTTACAATAACTAGAATTTGGATCTTGTCGTGGGGCCGATTCGTATATCTAAAAGATAAATGAAGGTTTAGAACTAATGAAGGTAGAGATAATGGAATTTTAAGGTTATATTTGAAATTTAAAAAATTGTTACCTTGTCGTGATGAAGTCTTATCAGTTTAGGGTGAGAAATAGATGGAGACCTAGAAATGTCTACGAAAAGACATACCACCATTCTAGGTATGGTCACTGAGAAAAGAACCGAGGAAAAGATGATCGAAGATATGCCTATCATTTGTGATTTTCACAAGGTTTTCTCTAAATATTTACTTAGTCTACCATTACATTGTTAGCTTAAGTTTCTGATTAATTTGACACCAGGACCAGCACCTATCGCTAGAGCTCCATACAAATTACCTCCGAATGAACTACAAAAGTTATATACACAACTAGAAGGACTTCTAGATAAAGGATTTATCAAACCTAGCTCATAACCATAGTGGCACCCAATCATGTTTGTCATAAAAAAGGATGTGACTTTCCACATGTGCATAAATTACCTTGAACTGAATAAAGTGACAGTTAAGAACCGTTATCCTATTTCCTGTATTGATTTCCTATTTGACTAGCTTTAAGAGTTTTCAACATATCCTTGAGTAGAAGGTGCTAAACATGAGACTTCGTCTTGGGTCAACCTGTTGAACGACTATGGTTGTGTGATTAAGTATCATTTGGGGTAAAGCTAATGTGTTAGTTGATTCCCTAAGTTGAAAGGTGTGAAGTCGCTAGATCGGTTGACATCTGAGTGTGTTTTTGACGGAAGGAAAGAAAACCAAGAGACAAACAATAGAACGAACAATAATAGAATGGTTTCATTGATAAAACCTAACGATTACAAGCTTGTTAAACATAAGAATCAAGACTCTTGGAAAGGGGAGATCGAGCATGATCTCCCCTCTCATCCGACATCACCTAGGCCCCAGGCACACTCTCTAACCCTTACCTCTCTACACAATGAAACTGGTACTTATATGCCTCAGCCCATATCAGATGCGACTGGGCCCATTCGTACGATTGGACCATGCGTATGGTTCAATCGTACGACTAGGCCATACATATAGTTCAATCGTACGACTGGACTATACTTATGGTTCAGTCTTACGAATGGCCCAATAGCATCTCTCAGTCGCACGACTGGTCCATCTGCATGGCTCAGTCGTGCGACTGACTCTCATTCGCATATGCTCCTGCGAATGACTTAGTTTCATGTGTTCACAACATATCAAGTGTATTACATTAAGCCTAGACTATTCATCAAGCGACAGACACACTATATATGACAATATATGCTCTAACAAATTCCCCCTTAGACGTTGCTTGCAAATAGTAGATAACACCTCTTACAAACTTCAGTCAATCTTTGCTCTGGTTGCCAATAGAATCAAACGAAAAAGCATATTAGCCAACGTTGCTGACCCGTCAGGTTGCTACAGTATCCCTGAAAATGAATTTAGGCACAATAGCTTTCATTTACTTTGCAGAACACCATCATAGTAGCAAGATTCCCCATATGACTGATTTTTCCAAATAATGACATGAACAATTTTCTATTGCTCCAATCTTCACACAGGCTAAGTTGATTAACATTAACACCTACAGAAATTCCCCCTCAAATTCAGCATATCCCAATATATAAACAGTGTGCTCTCTTGGCGTCTTCATACGGTGTATTGGGCAAAAAGTAGAAGGTTCCAATCCACAACTGACAATCTCAAACAAATCAGCATGCACTCAGATTCATCATCAGAAACCAGCTCACATCATCATCTTCTGATTGTGTCTTCAATTTCTCTATACATGGATTCCCCTTGAGAATCAAAATCCTCTCTGTACGGATAAATATAACTTGATTAGCCCATAAATAGTCAGATGCTCCTGACTACCCCATAAAATCAACACCGACTGCTGACATCTTCTCTTCTCTCTTTTGTGTTCTAACTACATTCCTTTATTCTGGAAGTCCAACGAATAATAGGGTATCCATCAAACTTATTTGACAAAAGAACCTCAGAGTGAATGTGCTTTGCTCATCCTCAAATCTATGCAAGAGGCAGTTCCAGACCTTTTTTTCTAGTCTGGAACACCATTCATTCGTATGACATGGAGGAAAAATATCACATTCGTGTGAATGGATGATACAAATGATATATTCGTGCAACTGGTCATAAGACTAGTCTAGTAGCACGACTGGACATAAGACTGGTCCAGTAGCACGACTGGACATAAGACTGGTCCAGTCGCACGACTGGACATAAGACTGGTCCAGTCGCACGACTGGACATAAGACTGGTCCAGTCGCACGACTGGACATAAGACTGGTCCAGTCGCACGACTGGACATAAGACTGGTCCAGTCGCACGACTGGACATAAGACTGGTCCAGTCGCACGACTGGACCTAAGACTGGTCCAGTCGCACGACTGGACCTAAGACTGGTCCAGTCGCACGACTGGACCTAAGACTGGTCCAGTCGCACGACTGACCTAAGACTGGTCCAGTCTCATGGTCTAGTCGTACGAATGGTCCATTAGCATGGTCTAGTCGCATGAACGGGTGTGCATGCAGATTTCAGATATGCAGCCACCATGGCTGCCAAAAACACTAATCTGATAAATTTTACATCAACCGAAACAAAATAGACATCCTAAGATTCGCAAGGGTGATAAGAACATGGTTCTGAATTCGATTTTAACCAAGAAACAACACACGTAACAAGATCTGAGCACAACACGTTTTGGGCGTATAGACTGTGGATGAGAGGAGAACTCCACAGTTAAGGATCCTCAGGTGAGAGCAATCCAGGGATGGGTGACCTCCCTGGAAGTTTTCACCCGGGCAACCAAAAGCAAATCCATGAGCTCCTCGTGGCAAAACGGACAATATTGTTTAACGCCAAAGAACATGAAATAGATCTAGAAATCAAGAGCTCGGGTTGCTAGAATGATTGTTAGATGATTCTAGCAGTAAGTGGCTCTGATACCAATTGTGAAGTCGCTAGATCGGTTGACATCCGAGCATGTTCTTGACGGAAGGAAAGAAAACCAAGAGACAAACAATAGAACGAACAATAATAGGATGGTTTCATTGATAAAACCTAACGATTACAAGCTCGTTAAACATAAAAATCAAGACTCTTGGCAAGGGGAGATCGAGCATGATCTCCCCTCTTATCTGGTAGCACCTAGGCCCTGGGCACACTCTCTAACCCTTACCTCTCTACACAATGAAACTGGTATTTATAGGCCTCAGCCCATATCAGATGCGATTGGGCCCATTTGTATGATTGGACCATGCGTATGGTTCAATCGTACGACTGGACCATACGTATGGTTCAATCGTACGACTGAACCATACTTATTGTTCAGTCTTATGAATGGCCCAATAGCATCTCTCAATCACACGACTGGTCCATTTGCATGGCTCAATCATACAACTGAGTTTCATTCGTATATGCTCCTGCGAATGACTCAGTTTCATGTGTTTACAACATATCAGGTGTATTACATTAAGCCTAGACTATTCGTCAAGCGACGAACACACTATATATGACAATATATGCTCCAACAAAAGGAAACTCCTTAGCCAAAATGCGTTCGAGCATTACAATATAATATTCACACCGGATTACATGATCAAATCTGTAATGCATAACTTGAGGCTTTGAAGGACGAGAATTTGAAAGTAGAATCCGTGCGGTGCATGGAAAGGCAATTAGAGACCAATATGACGAAATCCGTTATTTCATGGAACAAATATGGGTGCCTTTGTATGGGAATTTACAAGAGCTGGTATTGGATGACTTACAAGTCATGATATTCCATTCATCCGGGTTTAAATAAGATATGTCACGACCTAAAATTTCTTTACTGATGGTCAAACATAAAAGTTGATATTGCCACCTATGTAAGAAAATGTTTTACCTGTTCTAAGGTTAAGATAGAGTATCAAAGGCCATCCAGATTACTTCAACATTTAGAAATTCTAGTATGAAAGTGGGAGAAGATCTATATGAATTTTATAACAAAGCTACCTCAAACTCCCAATCGGTGCAATTCCTAGCAATTAGAGAAACTAATAGGATAGAGAAGCTAACTTGCATTTATCTAAGGGAAATAGTTTCTCCACACGGTGTGCCAATCTCTATCATCTCCGATTGTGATGCTCGATTCATTTGCAATCACTACAAAGATATTTGGGAATGTGTTTGGGTATGCACAACATATATCATCCGCAAATTGATGGTTAGAGTGAGCCTACTATTTAATCTCTAGAAGATATGTTGCATGTTTATGTAATTGATTTTGGAATAGTTGAGAAATGTGTTTATCGTTGGTCGCATTGTTGAAAATTAATTACAAATTACCAAGGTTGGTCATTGATTAATCGGGGTCCTAAGGTGAAATAATGAGATTATAATATAAACGATCAAGGGAATCCCTAAACCCTATTCATTTTAGTGGTCAAAACATCCCATCCTCTTTGGTTTTGTCGTGAAGCACCAACACCATCACCGCCTCCATTGTGAGACACCATCGCCATCGCCAGCTTTGTCTCACGTAGTAATCATGTCATATTTTCTTCTTTTTCATGAATGATGTTACCATTGCATTTAGAGTGTAAAGATTTGGTTTTGATCGTCAATGTAGCATATTAACTTTTTATGTTTATGTTTCTATTTTTTTTAAACTGCAAGTAATTGGATGCCTAATTTAGGTGTTGATTTTGAATCAATTTAACTTCTTAATACGCTTAGGCATGTAAATCGATGCCTCATTTAAGTGTTAGTTTAGAATCAACAATGAGGATCGCGGAAGTAGAGGCACGACTCAAGGCTCTTAATGCGTAACAAGAGGAACAAGACCTCGAGGAAGGCTCAAAAGAGGATCTAAAGGAGGAAGATGTAACTCCTTGTTCCTGAGAGACATCAATGTTGGTGATTCAAAGCACAATACATAATAGAATATGTTAATATATGATAACATTACAACAGACTACTTTAAATATTTCATTACATACATTAATAAATATTCTTTGCCAAGAAACACAGTTGTCATTAAGTTCAAAACATTAAGATTGTATTTGAAGATAAAGAATATCATTTTTGCATAAACATTGAAACTAGTCCTTAATTGCCAATTAGCTCCATTCTCATGCCATCCTCAGCAACATCGTTAGCTGCCAACTAATATGCATATAAAGTTAGTGTTACAAAGTGAATTCTAGTTTTTATAATAATATCAAAATATACATTTAGGGAAAAACCTTTTTAATAAACACACATCAATCTTACATAATACTAAAATTGACTTATAACATTTCATTAACTTTTTCATTATCTTTCATTCTTTCATTATCTTTCCTTTTCATTAGCTTGGATTGCACAAGAAAAGAGCCTGCATCATATGGTTGGCAAAAAATACTGAACCCCTGTTAGTACAACATAGAAGTAGTAGTTAACCCTTGACAGTTGACCCATACTGCTAGGCACAAAACCTTCTCATGAATAAGGGTCTATTCATTTAATTGGTCAATCTTAAGAATATGACCCCAAGTGTGCATCCTACGAACTAAATCAGCTGGACATAAGTTAAGATAATACAACATAGTTGTGCAAATCCAATCATTTTACTTGCAAGGATTTTCATCATCATAATAGCCCGGGGTAACATTCGTTATGTTTCATTGTCATTATTTCATTCATTTATGTTCCACTTAATCATTATCATCACAAATCGTGGAACATTCAATATTATTCATAGTAATTGCAGGGTCGTTTAAGGGTACTAGCTTACAACACGACAACACAAAGAGGAGAGTGTGCAACAACACTTAATAGATCAAATAGGGAACTAGAAATTAGTTTTAGTAAGAACTAAGAAACACAAGTATCCAAGAGACAGAACAAGAACAACACAAGTAGTTGGTTTTCAAGGATAATGTATATTGCTCTCTAGTTCCTTACAAGTGTTTACAAAGCAATGGTTTAAGATACAAAGGACCAGAGATACTTATACTACAACCTACAGTCAGCCATACTTTGAAGGCCAACTAGATACATGATCTAGACAATAATAAAATCAATGTAGAGTCAAAAGGCAGTTTGCCTTTTGACTAGTGACTATAAGATGACATAGCTGACATCCTAATATATTATAAAAAAAGATAAAGTACATAAAGTAGAAAGTAACAGACTCAAGAACTCAATGTACAATTACCAAAAGCATGGACCTTTTCACCAACTTATGTAAAGTTGATGTCTTATCAGAGTTGCAACGGAAAAGGGTCCAGCTTTATGGAAAAGGTACATCATATAAAGCATGTGTTCAAAAGTCTTTGGAAGAAATCTATCTTCAAGTGTTGGCTTTGGAAGACTTTGACTTTGAAGCTTCAGAAGACTTCATGTTTGGCTTCGGAAGATATTGGTCTTGGCTTTGGAGGATTTCACACTTAGAATATTTTCTAAAGCAAAGTGTGAAACTTCTGAAGCATTCCACTTCAGTACACTTGTGCATGCATGCAGGAGAGACTTTGGGTGTTTAGGTTGTATCAACCTTACATTAAACTTTACAAACTCGCCCTAGGCTGATGCTACCCAAACACTTGAAGACTTTAGATGTCAACAGTCCTCATCATGATGATGGCCATCCCTTTCTTCATCAGATGATTAGGATCACTTAGACTTTCATAGTGTCTCTACAGGACTGGTGAATGGTGGTCACTTACAACATAACAACACAAAGAGGAGAGTAACTTAACTTAATCAAATAGTGAAATTGATTAACCACAAGTAAAGACATTAAGAACACAAGAATTAAGAGACAGAACACATGAGCAAGATACACAAGGAGATGGTTTTCAAGGTTACAGTATATTGCTTTCTCAATGTTCTATTGCAAGTGTTACAAAGCATAAACTAAAGTTACAAGAACATGAGATACTTATACTACATCCTACAACCGGCCATACTATAAAAGCCAGCTAGATACAATTGACTAAACACAAAACAAAATCAATTGTAGAGTCAAAAGGCAGATTGCCTTTTGACTTATGACTATGACATGCCATAGCTCACATCCTTATCTATTACAAAAAGCATAAAGTACATGAAGTAGAAAGTTTACAGACTCAAGACCTCAATTTAAAGTTACCAAAAGCATGGACCTTTTCACCAACTCATGTAAGTTGGTGACTTTACAGAGTTGCAGCGGAAAGGGGTCCAGCTTTATGGAAAAGTACATCAGATAAAGCATGTTGTTAAAAGTATTCAGAAGAAATCTGTCTTCAAGAGTTGAGCTTTAGAAGACTTTGTCTCTGAAGCTTCAGAAGACTTCATCTTTGGCTTCGGAAGATATTGGTCTTCACTTCAGAAGATTTTACACTTAGAATATTTCTGTTGCATGTGTGAAACTTCCGAAGCATTCTTCTTCAGTACTTGTGCAGCATGCATACAGAAAGACTTTAGGTGTTTGGTTGCTTTAGCCTCTTCATATAATCTCTACAAACTCCCCCTAGGCTGATGCTACCAAAACACTTAAAGACCTCAAACATTCCTCATTAGGATAATAAACATTCCTTTCTTCATGATATGATCAGGATCCTTCAGCCTATCAAAGTGTATTCTCATGTCAAAGAGATCATGCAAAGGCAAACTGAACATGTCTTGCCATGTGTAGACATTCTCAATGCCATGATCTCTAATGACATGCCACCTTTCTGGATTTGTAGTGTATGTCAGGACAGAATGGGTCTTTCTGATGCTAGAGAAGCTATTGGAATGGGAGATGATGGAGCATCATCTAGTTGCACATCCTGAGGATGTTTTGACTCATCTTGAGGTTCAGAAAAGGATGCAGCCTTCTTCTGCTTTGGCTATGGTTTATAAGCCATCATTTTCTTTCTCTTTATCACTTTTAACTGAGAAGACTGACCTGTAGCACCTGATTGATCTTCATTGTCTTTCTCAGTTGGGTCTTCCACTCTCACAGGTTCAGAATGAGAAAGAGGTTGATCCTGCTATGGATTAGAAGATGAAGCTTGCTTAGATTCAGCAGGAGGTCAAGGTTGTATTGTCTCTGGTTGTTCAACCTTAACATCCACTTTAGGTGGAGCTTGACATGGAGGGGAATGTAAGTCAATCAGCTTTCCACTCTTTATCTTCTACTTGATCACCCTAATATGCTCATCCATAGTGGATAGAGACATGGGACCAAGTCACCTTCTAGAGAATCCATACAGCTTCAAGAAGCTCATCATCCTTTGCCTGTCTATAGAATTCTTCATGTTTTTCTGGGTGATGGCTCTTGAATTAGTAGCTTCTTCCTTAGCTTCCTTTTAGTTGTTGTAAGGACCTGGTATTTGAACGAAATACCTGGAGATTAGCGTGTAAACCAGATCAAATAGTGCGGAATCCTATTTGATTGTTGATCCAATCAGTGAGAACACACGAAGAATCAATCAGGAATTGAAACTAACGTTAGAAATCGATTGAGAATCGATCTAACGTGTTCTGTGAACTTGGAGAACGAATTGGGAGGCTTCTGGACGGCTAGGGTACGTCTGGAATCATAATTAATCGAGAGTACTTATTTTTCACGAATTTGGTTGGATTTATAGGTAGGTATTATTCAATCGTGCGACTGAACCATTAGTATGGTTCAGTCGTGCGATTGAACCATGCGGTTGTTTCATCTGCACGACTGAGTGTTCAGTCGTGCGACTGAGCCAATCTTATGTGTCGATCATATGACTAATCCAGTCACCCGGTTCAGTCGTGCGACTGAGTCATTCGTATGAAGTTGTTCATGCTTATGGTCCATTCGCATGAGAACTTTATTATGTTAAGTTTGATTGTATTAATTAGTAAACATTGTATGTAAACATTCAACCAATCACTAACCTAATTAAACAATTTTATATCAACTCATTAATGAAATATTAATCATTACAAATCACAATCAACCAATACCAATTCATTACTTATATCAAATTACACCAGAATTAGATAAACAAGATCTATTACATTTTATATCATGATCTAGGGACATACATGTATCAACAAACTCCCCCTTGGACCTAGATCTCTCTAATTTTCTGTTTTCTGCATAACCTCTTTGTATTTCTTGTACTTCTCCTCTTTTGTGACTCCCGTGTGAATCTCAAACGTGAAGCAGAGTCGTATAACTTTCTGGAACTGGAGGGCTTGTACAATATCCTGCGTATCATAAAACAGTGGCCACTTGTATAGCGTATATACATCACTTTCTGACAAGTTTGTAAGCCACATCGGGTTGAATACCCTGATAGTATCCATTTGTCCCTCTTTGCTTAAGACTATGACCGCTTCAGCTGTTCTCCAATCATAGTACCACCACTTAAAGTGTGGATTGAAATCCTGTGGCATTTCCCTGAGTGGGATTCTTAACATTGTGCGCGGAGGATTCCACTTCAACACTATCTTAGGCTTGCCAGTAATGGCATCAACCTCAGACCTTCTGATATACCTAGTAGGCTGTTGAGGTCTGAAGTTAACCCATCTAGTGTGGTACTCTTTCTTTAGGGCAGCCTCGAACCAGCCTGACATCTTCCTCGGGTCAGCATACAAAAGCTTTAGTTTGGCCAGCTGGTTGAGCTCAAAACCTGGTAGGGTCTTGAGATCATGTGGGAATCTGAAGTACTCTATGCCCTGTTCTCTCTTAACTGCATACGCATTGAGATCGTCAAAGTACGCCCATGCTATGATTCTTCCTGACACCTTGTGATGTTTCTTGACTCTATAGAGTTTCATGTAGCAATCCTTCTTTGGTGCAGTACGTTGGGCTCTAACTTCTTCAAATGTCAACATCATCATTTGAAGGTTGGGTTGTGTCTTCTGCTTTCTCTGTTTCTTGCTCCATATTGTTCAGCACCTCAATAGTATCGCTGACAAGGGATTCACCCAGATTGGGGACCACATTTCCCTCATTGTCAGCGTACTGAGGATACTCCTCGGAAGTGACATCTTCGATCTCTACATCATCAACATTGTTGAACTCTTCGTCACTAGTCGAATCGCATGTCGGAGCATATTTTACTATTTCATCTGGATTTAGCTCGAAAAGCTCTGCGAGTTGCTCATTAGTTAGATCATGAATTATTTCTCCTTCTTCAGGGGTGTAATTCACTAACCTCCTGACAATCCCTTGCAGATCAAGTATCATCGTTAGCTGAGACTTAACCTGCTGAAGGGGAGCAACATCAAACTCATCTCTTTGGTAAGATTGATCTGTTTGGTTTAAACATTCCACACATAAATCATTAGTAGTTAATCAACGAGAAAAGCATTAAAGTAATATAAACATTAAATACATTGTGTTCAATTACATGATTCAAATACAAAAGAAGATTAATACATAAACATCTAATCGTTACTTTTATCTTGGATCATGATTTCATCACTTGGAGGAGCAGAGGTAGAAGCTGATTGATCTTGTCTGTTCTTTGTCCTTTTCTCCTGACCTGTAGCAGTGGCCGATGCAGGTGCATCCTCTCCTTCTGCTTCCTCATCATCCTCAGTAGCACTCTCATCATCCTCATCACTATCTTCATCATCTTCATCTCTGTCTCCTTCCCTGATCTTTAATGGCTCCTCTTAGACCCTTTCAGTTTTAACAGGATCAACTTCCTTGACTTCTCCAGCTCCTCTATTTGCTTACTTGATGCGACACTTTGAGCTTGGAGTTGGTCCATCTTGATGCTCTGAGCAGCCAACTGCTGGGCTTGCTCCTCAATTACTCGATCCTGCTCTGCAATTTTATGAGATTGTGCAGCAGTCAGGTCAGTAAGCTGGCGGATCTGAGCTGTCTTTTCCTCATCAGCCGCCAGTAAGCGCATCACCATTTTGTTAAGCGCTGAAAACTGTTCCTCTACCCCTATTGCAGGTAGAGGAGATCGATAAGTGTATGAGGGATGGGCTGAGGGCATTGATTGGTGTGACGTGGTGGTGGAGGTGGTGGTAGTGAAGATAGGTCTGTATAGTGGTGTAGGTGATGAGGGAGTAAAGGATGTGGTGGTGGAGGGAAACTGTGCTGTGGTGGGAGTATGGTGGGGGCTGTGGTAGATATGGTGGATGTGGTGGATGTGGTAGATGTGTGGCTGTGGTGGATGTGGTAGATGTGGTGGATGTGGTGGCTGTGGTGGATGTGGTGGTGATGAAGGTCACCCTACGCTTCTTCTTCTTCTGGCCATGGGGTTTGGCCATTCTCTTCCTCCTTGTTCTAGTTGAGGAGGAAGCTCCCCCTACAACCCCGCCTGAGGACCCCGGAGCATAGGTTGGGTCAGTATCTGTATCTCCAGAGTCTCTCGGGTGTTCACCAACCACCCTTATCCCATGTTCTGTGGGGACAACTTTCCTTCCCACAGTTCGTGTAAGTGGCTCCTCATCCGATTCATCCTCCTCCTCCGCATCAAGAACAAAATCATGATGAAATCGCGCTGACTCAGTTACTTCTCCAGATGTGATGGACACTTGAGGTACAGAATCAGACACAGTGCCTCTGAGTGGAATAGCAGCATCCCCACTGTCATCCACATCTGAGTCATGAGTGGGTAGGGCTATCTGTTCCACATCAGAGTCACTGTCCTCGTGACGCCACTTTCTCTTTTCCGGCACCACATAGTCCTCTCTGGCAAGATGACCAAACAACCTCCTGACAGGAGGCTTCACTTGCTTTCCCCGTATACTTTCATCCTTCCCAGGGTGGTGTCATCCATTACCTCCAAGACTACCGAATCCTCCTTTTCTTTTGGCAGGGAAGGAAGCTTCTGATCTATAATCATTTGCATAAACCTAGGGTAACATACAAGGCTTCCTTCCCTTTCCCCTCGATGTTCTCCACCAGATAGGTGAAGATCATCTTAGAAGCTGAACGGATGGTTCAGCACCAACGCAACGTATGCGTTCTGCATCTGGTCCGACAGCTCATCAAAACCACCTTTTCTTGAAGCCATGCATTTGAGCAGCACGTGTGCAAGGTATTTATCTAGGGACAGAGATTACTTGTTGAGTACCCCAGAATTGATGTCCCCAGAGTATTTGGCTCTGAGAAAACATCCTCTGACAGTGAGGGGTGTAAACGGGTTGGACAGTCTGCGTCATCCCCCATTGTAGTACAATCCTTAGATCCTCCTCTGAAACTTTAATATCCTCACCAATATGGTACTTCTGATGCAGTGAGGTTCAGATGATCTATCAACTGTAGCCCTTCCCAGAAGGCTTGTTGAATGGATCGATATGGGGTGTAAGGGGTAGTGATGGCATGTGCAATCCGTGATCTCAATAGAAATGTGATTATGCCAGAGAATTCTGCAGCGTTTCTGGATGTTAAGTCCAGATGAGCACATATATTGTGCTTTGTGCTCATAATCCATCTACTCGCCATCTGTTACACAAAGATAGTAAACATTAGTATCATTTACTAAGAAAGTCATGAAATCCTTAAGCTTGAAGAACATCTTTCTGTCATGCGATTGAGATTGTGCGACTAAGTTCAAATGTGCGATTGAACCGTGCGAAAGGGGTTCAGTCGTACGATTGAACCGTACGAATGGGATTCAGTCGTGCGATTGAACCCATCTGTATCTCGGAGTGTGCGATTGGGCTCCTACGTATATACCCTCATGCGGTTACATCAGTCGTGCGACTGAACTTCATACGCATGGTTCAGCCATGCGTATGGGCAGTTTGAGCCCTTCAGTCGTGCGACTGAAGTTCATCATGTTGTCCATTCACATGAAGAACAGACTGTTCGATTCAAAATTACTTTTGTCACCAATTTTTAGTTTTAGACATCTTTATCTGGTTCATTGACTCGCAATTCATTCTTAAACCACCTAACTTCTTACTTTCGTTTGTTTGAGTCATTTAGGTAGGTTATTTGGTCACTTAAGTCTCGGGTACTTTGTGAGTCCGAATCTACCGTGTTTTTCATCAATAGAACGTTATGGAAGTGCATGTATACAGTAGATTACCTGTAGAGTCAATGTAGATTGGTCAGTAATCAAGAAACAGAGGTTTTGCGATCGATTGAAATTTTTCCAGTTGGATTAATACGTGCGATTCAGGTGATTTTTGAAGGTGGTGAGTCTCTGCGACCGACTCTCCTTCTATTTATATCAACCCTAGGTTCAATCGTGCGACTGAGCTCATACGCACCTTTCAGTCATGCGAGTGGGACTCAGTCGTGCGATTGGTTCAATCGTCCTTCTTCAGTCGTCCGACTGAATCTCAGTCGTGCGACTGACTCACTCATTCTCCCTTAATCATCCGACTGGGCCAATCGTATGGGCCATTCGGTTGAATAGTCCATATTCATGGTCCATTCGCACGAATAGCTTCGATTCGTATGATTGGTCCATATGGATGGTCCATTCGTGCGAATAGGTCATATTTATTAACTTTTCTGCCAGTTTGAATATTTAACGTTTTAAAATCCCTTAATTGCAGAAATTTACTTTATGAGCAGTTGATCATATTAGACATGATCGTTTTGACTTGAGACCCTTTTATCACCTCAGACGTGACTGATTTAAGCTTTTAACACACATATGTGGTCATCTCAGACATGACCCTTTTAGTGAGTTGATCCCTTACCGATTTTCATGATGTAGTCCGGCAAACAACAAAACTAAAGGACTAACTAAACTAACATACAAAAAATAACTTGTTATTGGCTTTTTGTGAGAGATAAATCCTAAGATGGAAATCTACTGGATTTGATTATGGAATAGACAGCTTTAACTCAGATTTAGCATACCTGGACCATTCAATTTTGGAATCATACAGGCAGTTCAAATCAGTTTGGACCTGTTATCAAACTCTTTTGATTCTCAATTCTTGGTGTTCATCCAGAGTCATTTGCAACTTTAGGAAATCAAACTGAAACTCTTAGATTACCACATTGATTCAAACTTTCAAGAATTGCACCGCAATGATTGTCATATGTTTGTCCACTTAAATCCATACACAGACTTTTGACCCAAGCTGGTGATAGATTTAGGTTTACTTATTTCAACTAACATTTGTGAATCCCACACTTATATGGTAATCAACATTCCTCAGGAGCTTTTGAGTGGTCTACGGTTATTTTTACAAGAGAGACTATTCTTAGAGCTTTCAAGGAGAAGCCAATCCTCAGGTCAATGCCATCACACAGCAGAGAGGCAGCAAACAACAATGAATTCTAGAATATCTAGGTTATGCTTATCCTCAGGTCAGTGCCATCACACAGCAGAGAGGCGCACAACCTATCTCCTTGTTAGAGCAGCTTAATTTATTTTGCACCAAATGCACCAACAAATAAGTCATTAGCTTGATAGCATTTTTCTTCACTTTTTCTGGTGCTTTGCTCTATTTATGGTCATCCGCACACATTTGTGGCGTTTACATGCTCATTGCCCCTTATTGGAAATATTTTGATTGTGTTAACCAGCGATAAGATGGGAGCCCACAGTTAGTTGAACCACTTAGTTTGATCTTGAGATCACCAGTCAGGCCTAATCATCTATTGTGTTGAATCTACTGACATATCAATTATGGTCTAGCAACCTCTAGGTGTACTCTCATTGTGTTACCTTTAGAGTTACCAGTTTTTCTATCATCTTCCCTTTGATATTGCTTAGACTACACAGACTTATACTTTGAATTTTTTTTGCACCTTTTCTAAATTAAAATTTCAAAGTCCCTCTTGATTTGTTCCTGTGTACTATCATATTCCAAAGGGTTTGAATCGGTATCACAGATATGATCTACCTTATATCAGCTTTACACTCCTTCTCCCTCGGTTTTTTTAAATGTTGCTTGCTGACTTATTCTCCACCTAAAATACTAAAATCATAACTGGTTTCATTATTTTAGGATTTTAATAAACAGCAGAATAACATAAGTTTAATTTTAAACAGACTAATTTAACCAAATAAGCTCAAATAAAATGAAGAATTAACTAAGCTACATCGGACTACACATGATCATCATCAGGAATAACCTCACTTCTCTTTTTAACGCCGTTGACCTCTAGCAAATATTGAAAACGTGGTTTATCAAAGGCTTTAGTATAGAGGTTAGCGCATTGAAAATCAGTATTAATTTTTACCACATCAATTAAGTTCTTTTCAAAACAATCTCGTATGAAATGATATTTAATACCGATATGTTTGGTCTTAGGATGTTGGACCGAATTTTTAGTTACTGCAATTGCAGCAGAGTTATCTACAAAATAGGAGTAGAATGGAACGTTAAACCGTAATCCCGCATTTGCTGTTGAATCCAGATGATTTGTGAACAACAACTTGCAGCAGCAACATATTCGGCTTCACAGGTTGACAATGCAACCGATGTCTGCTTCTTACACTGCCAGGTAATTAATCTTCTCCCAAAGAATTGACACCCTGCTGATGTAGACTTGTAGTTCATCTTGCAGCCTCCGTAATCCGAGTCACTATACGCCGTGAGCTCAAAATCATCATCATGAGGATACCACAACCCAAGTGTGGGTGTACCCTTTAGATAGCGAAAAATCCTTTTGACCCCGATCAGATGATTGACCTTAGGTTTAGCCTGATATCTAGAACATAAACATGTCGCATACATGATATCAGGTCTAGAGGCAGTGAGATACATGAGGGATCCAATCATTCCTCGATACATCGTGGCATCCACAAGATCTCCATTTTCATCAGGTGCTATGTCGTGATTCGTAGCAAGTGGAGTACCGGCAGTAGACGCATTCTCCATGTCAAAGCGATTGAGAATGTCTCTTACGTACTTGGTCTGATGTAGAAAGATCCCATTTGGTGTTTGATCCACCTGTAGCCCGAGAAAGAACTTCATCTCCCCCATAGCACTCATCTCAAACTCTTTCTTCATAACTGCTTCAAACTCTTTGCATAACTCTTCGTTCTTTGAACCGAAAATTATGTCATCAACATAGATTTGTACGAGCAGTAGGTCGCCATCTTCTTCTTTAATGAACAGCGTGCAGTCAATGACTCCCCTGCGAAAGCCGTGTTTCACAAGATGAGTCGAGAGTTTCTCATACCAAGCTCTTGGAGCTTGATGAGCCCTTTTAAAGCTTGTCGAGCTTGTAGACTCTATCCCGATATAAGGATCTTCAATCCCTCGGGTTGACTGACATAGACTGTTTCTCTGATTTCCCCATGAAGAAATGCACTCTTCACATCTAATTGATAGACTTTAATCTTCATGTACGATGCATAGGCAAGGAAGATACGAATGGCTTCCATCCTTGCCACGAGTGCAAACACCCATTGTAATCAATTCCCTCGACTTGGCGAAAACCCTGAACCACCAGTCGAGCTTTGTTCCTGATAATGACCCCTTGGTCATCTTTCTTGCATTTTAAAACCCATTTGGTGCCAATGACCTTAGCACCTTTAGGTTATCACAAGAGTCCATACACCTAACTTCTTGAACTGAAGAAGTTCTTCTTGCATTGTACTCACCCACGCCTCATCATTTAGTGCTTCACTGACATATTTTGGCTCAACCTGTGAGACAAAACACCGATAGGCACCATCATGAATATATCCCTCGGGTTGACTGACATAGACTGTTTCTCTGATTTCCCCATGAAGAAATGCACTCTTCACATCTAATTGATAGACTTTAATCTTCATGTACGATGCATAGGCAAGGAAGATACGAATGGCTTCCATCCTTGCCACGGGTGCAAACACCTCATTGTAATCAATTCCCTCGACTTGGCGAAAACCCTGAACCACCAGTCGAGCTTTGTTCTTGATAATGACCCCTTGGTCATCTTTCTTGCATTTTAAAACCCATTTGGTGCCAATGACCTTAGCACCTTTAGGTCTATCAACCAGAGTCCATACACCTAACTTCTTGAACTGAAGAAGTTCTTCTTGCATTGCACTCACCCATGCCTCATCATTTAGTGCTTCACTGTCATATTTTGGCTCACCTGTGAGACAAAACACCGATAGGCACCATCATGAATATATCCCTTCTCCATTACTGAGGCGTAATCAGCTGAGTATAACTGATTTCGGGTTGTACTCCTGATCTGACATCTCCAATGACATTGTCTATTGGATGATAGACATTTAGTCGTGATTCTAGAGTAGTAGGAACAGCTACCTCAGAGCCAAGATGATGAACATTTGGTTCTGCATTTGAGGTAGTTGGAGTTTGAGGCTCTGAAGTCGAAGGTGCATCACTGGTAGATGCTTGTGGACTTTCAGGAACTGGAACCTGTTCCTCCTGACTATTCTGGTTATCTTCTTGAGCTTCATTTTCAGAGGAGGAGTCACTGTCATCGACTACTCCCCCTAACTGAGTAGATGATTCTCCATGTGAGCTAGATGTTGGTGGATTCAAGCTATCATACATCATTCGTGTAGCTAATTCGTCATCCGAGGGAGAGAGAGGAATGTTGAATGACTTGAAGAATCCATCATAGTCAAAGAAGTAGGCGGGTCCTTTGCCAGTAGGTGGTGTGGTGAATCGCTGAACGTCAACATTACACCACACTTCTACTAGACCCGTTGAGTTGTTGTAAACTCGCTTGTTCGGTATGTTGTATCCTAGAAAGATGCCTTCATCTGCCTTCTCGCTGAATTTACCCTCTTGTGTCTTCTTCAGAAGTGTGCACGACGCGCCAAATGGTTCGAGATACTCCAAGTTCGGTTTGCGTCTTTGTAGTAGCTCGTAACATGTTTTTCCGTGGCGCTTGACTGTCAGGACTCGATTCAGTGTATAACAAGCATTTGCCACTGCCTCATTCCAGAATTGGATAGGCAGTTTCGAGTCTGCCAGCATAGTCCGTGCTGTCTCTATCAAGCTCCTGTTCTTTCTCTCAGCAACGCCATTCATCTGAGGTGTGTAGGCAAAAGTGAATTGATGCACAATTCCCTTTTCCTTGCAGTATGCCTCCATCCACTGGTTCTTGAATTCCGTTCCGTTGTCTGAGCGTACTTGTCTAACTTTCAGCTTGTAGAGAGATTCCAGTGTGGTTACCAACTCCTTGAATGATTCAAATGTTTCTGATTTGGATTTCAGAAACATTACCCAAGTGAACCTTGAGTAGTCATCGGTGACCACAAAACAGTACAAGTCGCCTGCAATGCTCTTTGTACTGACTGGACCAAACAGATCCATGTGAAGAAGTTCAAGAGGAAGTTCTATTGAATTAACTTTCTTTTCCATATGAGACTTCTTTGTCTGTTTACCTTTCTTGCAAGCTACACAAAAGTCAGGAAGCTGAAAGTTCTTGACATTAACACCTCTCACCAGATCCTTTTGAATCAAGTTATTCATCTTCCTTTGACTGATGTGTCCCATTCTCCTATGCCAGGAGATGGAGTCCTTTTCAGTAGCTTTAGATAGAAAGCACTGAACCTCATGATCCATTGTAGAAGCTGTTGATAGATCCAAGACATAAAGATCTTTATATCTTGAAGCAGTCATCAAAACTTGGTCCTCTGGGATCACGTAGTCTTTCTTTAGTACGTAACACTTCTTGTTGTCGAAGATAACTTTAAATTCCTTATCACATATTTGGGAACAGAAAGTAAGTTATTTTGTAGTTGTTGAACGTAGTTCACTTTATCAAACTTAACTTTCTGATTCCCCACTTCTCCCTGTATGGTGATATAGCCACCCTTGTTTCCAGCAAACGAAACATGCCCTCCTTTTATTTGCTTGACGTTTGATAAAAGAGCTCTGTTTCCTGTCATGTGCCTGGATGCTCCGCTGTCTACTATCCACGTGTTAGTTTCAGCACTGTATCGAGCACCCTGCACACACCAAGTAAAGGATTAGTTTGGGTTAGGAACCCAAGCCTTTACTGGCTTGGGTTTCCCAGAGGCATCACACATCAGAAATTCAACCCATTGACCCTTAGAAGGTGAGGGTATCTCAGGTTCCTTCTTGTCATCATTATCAGACACAGAGGTTGACTTCTCTTTCCATAAGCCAGATTTGTGCAATGCCTGTTTGTGATAAACAGTCGACTGGCTAACGGGTTGAACTTTCTGTTCACTAGTTCTTCTAGGTGGAGTTAAAGAGCTCCTCTTAGAAGACCTAGGTTTTGAGTCCTGAAGTTCAATCTTCTTCCTAGGTGTCTGATAATAAGGACAGTGGGAAGCAATGTGTCCACATTCTCCACAGTTGTAGCACGCCCTGCTATCAACTTTATGATTAAACTTTCTTTGTGGAGAAATATGTGACACTCTAGTAACATAACTCACTTTAGGTTTTGACTCTGGTTCTTTGGTTGTTTTCACTGGTTTAACAAAGTTAACTGTTTTAACCTGTTTAACATCTTTTCTTTTTGGTTAATTGGTTTTTGACTTGAAGTATGCGAAAGATTATCCTTAGAAGCCCTTTTAGGTTCTGATTTGACTCTGTTTGACCCTGACTTTAAGTTAACCTTTTCAAATTCCTTTTCCAGATTAACACAAGGCAATTTACCCTTTGCCTTTGAAGTGGCCTCCTTTTGTTTGTTTCCAGAGTCAATAGATGAACATAAGGAATCTGGATCACTAACAAGAGGTGTAGACACTACATGATCCTTGATGGGATCACTATTTATTGGTCTAGTCTTAGTGTTCATCAAAGTCTCAGGTGGTGGTGGAACCACGTTATAACCCAATACCTCCCCGTTGTTCCTTTCTCTCACTAAGTGTTGGACTATGTGTGAAGAACTAGTCCAACTATGCAGTTTCTGTTTTAATGAATTTACTTCTACTTCTAGAACTGCCTTTTGCTTCTTAGTGTCTTCTAGGGAGTTTAGATAATTCCTAATGTAATTAGCTTGGTTAAAGGCAACTACTTCGGTTTCCCTAAGCTGTTTAGTCAAAAGGTCTATCTTTTCTTTATAACTGTGCTCATCTTGTTTTAAAACCCTATTAGCCTCAGTGCATAGTTGCAAATCTTTTACTAAGTTATCATTATGATCTAATAACCTAGCAAATTTACCATCTATGCTATTCCTAAAGGTATCACAATCAGAACAAGCATGATTATTAAACATTGTGTCAGTAGTACTTACCTGAGTTGATTCAGAAGCGTTTGCCATCAATGCAGCATCAGATGTCTGGTTCTGGTGCTTCTGTTTTTTCTGTCACTGACATGGTAGTCTCCGCTTTTGGTTTGTAACTGACCTCGGTTGCAAGGTTCTTCACTATGTGACATCGCTATCTCAACTGCTAGATCTCCTTCACTAGCGGAATCACTGTCAATATCTTCTACACTTGTAATGTTTGATTCCCCTGCTGAGACAAACCTAAAGCTCCAATTCTGTCCTTCATCATCATGAGCAGTCAAGGCTTTTGAGTCCTTGCTTGATGAAGTAGAACTGGCAGTTTGCTTGTCTTGACGAGTGAAGGATGAGAACGGGTTCCCGTTACCCGTCTTCTTAGGCTTGACACATTCTCTTTTGAAGTGCCCCTTCTCTCCACAGTTGAAGCAGGTCACTTTGCTCTTGTCAAAGCTGAATGTGGTATCCTTAGTCGCTACTAAGTTTTGTCCGGTTTGTTTTACAAACTTCTTTGCCCTCCGGACAGCACTAGCTAAAGCCCACATTATATCCATTCTCTCAAGCTCCATTTCGTCAACCTGCTCGTAGTCCTCGTCTGCCAGATGGCAGTTTCCAATCTTTCCAGCAATAAGTTCATCATAAGAATGGACCATTGCGGCCAATAGATCCATGTGTTCTCGAGCTACTTCCACAGTCACATTCCCGAGATTCTCGGTCTTCGGTTTAGTAGCACTTGCTTCGGATCCAATATAGTGGGAACAAGGAAATCCCGACTTGTCTGAACCTGAAAGACCTGAAGGAGGTGCATGTGTAGGACCCGATGAGCTAGACACAAATGCAGTCTGGAGAGGTGCTCCAGATGTCTTAGCTTGAGGCGTGGCATTGTATAAAGCTGGATTTTGATTGTACGTAACTTCTGAGCTCTGTACTTCATCCTAAGTGATTCTTCTTGCAACTTAAGGATGAAGTCATTAATATCCAGTTTTACTAGCATTCCATTCTGTCTAAGATTAGACACGAATGAAGCCCATTTTTCAGGCAATCCGTCTGCAAAATTAGTAACTTTCTCTTCCATGGTAGTAGCCACCCCATGTGTATGCAGTTCACTCATCAGATGGTAGAATCTATCTATAACATCGTCCAAACTCTCGTTTCCCATCGATGAGAAGTTATCGAATTCCTTCTTTAACTCCTTAGCCTTGATTGCCTTCAACGAAGCATTCCCGTCGTACCTCTTTTCTAGCTCATCCCATAGTTTCTTGGACTGCTTATTCTCTAAGTACTGGTGGAATATGTCTTTAGGGATAGACTGTGTAATCAATGCATAAACCCTCTTCTCTGCATTATATTTGACTTTCTGCGCGTCTGTCATCCCTCCTAAGGCTAGCTTTACTCCATCGGCTCCCACCGGCGTACTGTATCCAATCTCGATGGCTTCCCACAGATTCGGATTCACTCCATTGAGGTAGATCTCAAAACGTTGTTTCCAGTGGGGAAACTCATCTAACGTTAAAAGCTTTGGTGGTTTATTTTGATTACCCACCTCACTCTCAAGTAACAGCAGGTTCTGGATTCTAGAGTCCTTCCCAGCAGTAAAGGTTGACATTTGATCTTCCATTGCGAATAACTTTAAGTCTAATAAAACAATTGTCACTGGGGCGACTGAAGGATGCGAATGGACTAGTCGTGCGTATGGACTCTACGACTGGTTCAATCGTGCGGCCGAACTAAGTGATTAGCTCAGTCGTGCGAATGAATCTGATACGTATGAACAATATGCCCGAAAGGTTTATTCGTACGAATGGAGATGCGATTATGTCCAATCGTGCGTCTGAGCAATGCGAATGAGGTCCAGTCGTGCGAATGGCTCACTCGTGCGACTGAAGCTGCTGTTTTGAGAAAATTT
The DNA here is from genome assembly GCA_025506515.1 of Flaveria trinervia. Lineage (NCBI taxonomy): Eukaryota > Viridiplantae > Streptophyta > Magnoliopsida > Asterales > Asteraceae > Flaveria > Flaveria trinervia. The sequence goes on along the minus strand of CM046448.1, from coordinate 41,486,758 downwards.
CTAGGTTAAACGTGTTTTAGCCGTAACAATTCGAAATTTCGCAAGGCCTAATCGCCTAAGTCCGTAGAAACCAAACTTTGATCAGCAGGGAACGTCCAAGATTAATTATGACACAAAAGATTGCCTTTTAGTTCAAAAACACAAACTTTTTATCAATCTTGATTGAATCACATGTAATCAAGAGCCAAAGCTCTGATACCACTTGTAAGGACCTGGTATTTGAATGAAATATCTGGAGATTAGCGTGTAAACCAGATCAAATAGTGCGGAATCCTATTTGATTGGCGATCCAATCAGTGAGAACACACGAAGAATCAATCAGGAATTGAAACTAACGTTAGAAATCGATTGGGAATCGATCTAATGTGTTATGTGAACTTGGAGAACGAATTGGGAGGCTTCTGGACGGCTAGGGTACGTCTGGAATCGTAATTAATCGAGAGTACTTATTTTTCACGAATTTGGTTGTATTTATAGGTTGGTATTATTCAATCGTGCGACTGAACCATTAGTATGGTTCAATCGTGCGATTGAACCATGCAGTTGTTTCATCCGCATGACTGAGTGTTCAGTCATGCGACTGGGCCAATCTTATGTGTCGATCATACGACTAATCCAGTCACCTGGTTCAGTCGTGTGACTGAGTCATTCGTATGAAGTTGTTCATGCTTATGGTCCATTCGCATGGGCCATTCGCATGAGAACTTCATTATGTTAAGTTTGAATGTATTAATTAGTAAACATTATATGTAAACATTCAACCAATCACTAACCTAATTAAACAATTTTATATCAACTCATTAATGAAATATTAATCATTACAAATCACAATCAACCAATACCATTTCATTACTTATATCAAATTACACCAGAATTAGATAAACAAGATCTATTACATTTCATATCATGATCTAGGGACATACATGTATCAATAGTTGTCTTTCTTTCCTTGACTATCTCAAGTTCAAATTTTTTGAGATACTTAAACTCAATATAGTCATAGGATAAGGAAGAAGTGCATCTGCTTGATAGAGGCCTGTGGCACTCAGGTATTTGATCATCTGGATCCTTTATCTACCTGAGGTTCTTATTGAACTACATCCTCATGTGCAGGACTTTCTTGACCTGGGGAGAGAGTAGGCACATGCTTGTACAATATTTTCTTTCTTCTGTCTTCTTTGAATTGTACCAGTAGCTTTGCATCTTCTACCTCTTTCTTCTCCTTTGACCTTTCCATGTCAACCAGTTCATTCAGTTCCTCCAAGGGGAGAGAAATGACATTATCTATGTCATAGTTCCTTATCTGCAGGTACTTTATCCTGACTGCCCTTAACTTATCATTCTGAGTATCTGGTCTGGGGGCAGCCTTGATAGCAGACTCCATGAGTCTTGCAGACACATAAGAGGAACTTTCTCCCCTCAACTTCATTTTCCTCTCTCTCTTTTCCTCCTTAATCTCTTCAGAAGTCATTTTTCCCTTTGTCACTCACAGACCTTTGTGACTCAAGGTGAAGAGAGCTTTGGCCTACATTGCTTGGTGTAGCTTCCAAGATCTGGCCAGAGAGAGGTTGAGAAGCACCTTCACCAGCAGGTGTCTCAGAAAGGGTATTGATCTCTGCAGCAGTTGTTGGTGATAAGACAGGGCTCTCAAGTTCTGTCACTAGGCCTTCAGTCAAGGTTTCCCCTATGAAACTAATCTTAGGGTTTGCCTTAACATTCAGTTGACCGATGATATTGCCTGATTGCCTTAGTCTTCTTCTAAAGCTAAACTCTGCAGTGATCCGGTCTTGGATTCTTTAAGCCAACTTGCCAGCTTGTCTTGGTTGGCTTGGATTAACAAGTGGCATGTTGACTAAATCCAAACCTTCATAGAAGTTCAAGGTCTGAAAGTTGAAGATCTCTTGTTGCCCTTGAACTCTAGTGATGATTAGGGCTCTTCTATTACTGTCATACCTCCACCCAATGATGTGATTTGAAGATGGTGGAGATGACATAGCCCTTGGTATCCATTCCTCAAACAGACTATGTCTGAAGGAGTCTATGTAGTCCATTTTAATGTGAACTTGAGAAGTTGTTGAGAATGCACAATTGCAAGTGAGGATGGTGACTCCACATGTCCACTCTCTTTGAAGAACTCCCAGGTTTTGTGATTGTAATGACTTTCTCCCCCATTTTGGTAGCATCACCCACTTGCATAGGTGAGCTAGGAGTTAGGTCAATCACATCCACAAGTTCTTGTGTTCTTGGTTGAGCTCCTCTTAAAGGTCGCCCCAGCTAGTTTGTCCTTAAGATAAGAAAGCTCATGTTGCTCATCATTGACCCTGTTCTGCAAGGTAGTCACTTGAGATTCAAGATGACTGACCTAGGAAACTAAATAGGTGCATGTTTCAAACAGTTTTTGCACCTTTAGTCTTAAATTCCCCTCATCTTCATCAGAAGAATCATTAGGGGATAAGATGATTGAACCAGAGTCCTTTCTCTCACCACCAACTTCAGATTCTTGGCTACTGGATTTCCTCTGCTCACTGGCAACCTCAGTTGAGATGTCAGTGGGTTGGGTTGCCATGGTTGAGGTCTTAATGATGTAATCACTTTCAAAAGTGAGAGCCACTTTCATATGGACATCCTGAATAGGCTCAGGAGTGTCCACCTCAGTAGTAGGTGACTGATGTGGGCTAGATATAGGAGCCTTAGAAGCACTCATCTCTCTTTGAGTAGGGGAAAAGAAGAGAGAATCATGGTACTCATTGAAACCTAGATCTTCATCAGTATAGAAGTCAAGGTTGGGGATATGTTGGTTTAGATCTAAAGGCTGGGGATGGTAACTATCCCCTGAGGGTTGATCACTTGAGTGTTGAGACTCAAAATGATGGCTTAAGGCATTTGGGCTTATGAGCACATCAGGCTGAGCATGAGAAACCTCAACACTGATCCTTGAAAAGATGGGAGTGGTCTGCTCCTCAAGAGAAGTGGGAGCTCTAGTGTCCACTTCTTCTTGTGTGGGTGAGTGTATAGGAGCCTACACAAACTGAATAGTCTGAGTAGGGGTTCGTTTGGATTTTCTTTGGTAGGTGAGGGTTATTTGTGACTGTTAAGGTGGTTGGGAAGTAGAAGGTGTGAGTTCAACACTAGCTGGTGCTACTAGGTTGTCACCTTGAGCAATGAGCTCTAACATTATTGGGGAAAGGGTTGTTTCTACCCCAGAGAAGCCAACAGTAGACTTTCTCAAAATTTTAAAGATGATGGGCTTCATCTGTCCCAGTTTAAGAATATTACCTGTTCCCCTTAACTGTGAGCCCGGTTCACAGTTAAGAATGTATTGAACATATCTAGGGAATATGTAATGCTCTAAGGAGTCTACGTTAGCAAGCAAATTTGTATAAACAAACTGAGAATACCTGAACTTGACCCCCTGAACCATCCTATGGACAATGAAGGAGAGATCTTCAGGAATCTAGTCCCATCCACCATGCTTGTTTGATAAGCTGTGGATAACCACATGCAGCAGTAATTTCCATTGGGATGAGACCTTCCCTTCCTAAAGGTCTTAACAGAGTAATCTCCCTCACAACCCATCTGCGTGAAGGACTGGTTAACATCTTCTTTGGAAAAGAACACCTCACCTTCTTCATCATCCAGCTGAAGATGCATGTTGATGATGGCCAGGGTGGTAAAGATTGTTCTCCCCTGCACAGTGGCAAACAGTGCCTTCTCCCCATCCATTACGACCTTTTGGTAGGTCTTCTAGAATTCCAGCAGTTGATCCTCATAAAGAGAAGGATCAATGGTTAGGGAGGTGAAATAGGTCGATATAGTTCAGAAACAGCAAACCTATGAGATATGAGGATCTTTCTCAGAGCTTAACAGAGCAATCTGGTTTTGTTGTCTGTGTAACTGCATGGTAAAGTTCGGGTCATTTCTATGATGAGGGTTGGCTATTTTGAGAGAGCTTAAGGATGAAGAAAGATGAAAAAAGTAATTTCAGAGAGAAATTTGGGGTTTTAGGTTTGGAGGAAAAGAAGTAGATGATAGAAAGAGGGGGAAACCGTTGGGTTTATATGTGAAAAGGATTTCAGATAAAGTTTAATGAAAGAGGATAAACTTTGAAATCCAAATGTCGGGCCCACCTTTGAAAAAGTAGTTTACTATTTCTCAAAAAGTAGTTTTCTTGGAAGTCAAAAAGCTTTCGAAGGTAAATTATCTTTGGAAGTTTTAATTAAAAAGCTTCCGAAGCTAAAATGACTTCGGAAGATTTTCCTAAGGATTCTGAGAATTTTGACTTCGGAAGAAAATCAAGACTTGAGAGTTTTGTTCAAAAAGGACAAAACTTCCGAGAGTTAATTTGCTTCGGAAAAAAATTCTTTGAAAACATAAGAAGATTTTAAGCTTTGGAAGATATTTCAGAAATTTCATCCAAAGGTAAAATACTTAGGCAGTTAGTTGTTTTAAAGGCATAAGTTTCTTCCGAAGTTAAAAACATAACTTCTGAAGGATCAAAATTATCAGAATTCTAAGGAAAGTCTTCAAAAAGTTTGATCCAAAGAAAACAAGAGCTTATGAAAGTGATGAACAAGAAAACTTAGGACATACATTTTAAGAAATAATAAGAATTAGTTTTAAGAAAAACCTACTCAAAGTTGATCATCCCAATTGCTGATATTAGATATTTAAATCTTTATTAATCAAAAACCTTTGTAAACAGATAAGCATATTGTTCATCTATGTGAACTTTGACTAGTTTAATTAATCCCTTTTCATAATTATCTCTTATTAAATGATATCTGATGTTGATGTGTTTGGTCCTTGAGTGTTGCATAGGATTCTCTGTGATTGAGATAGCACGGTTGTTGTCTATGTGAATGGGAGTCTCCTTGAAGTTTAACCCATAGTCAAGCATCTGATTCTAAATCCAAAGCACTTGAGCATAGCAGCTAGTAGTAATAATGTATTTAGCTTCAGCAGTTGATGCAGAGACACATGATTGTTTCTTGCATTGCCATGAGACAACCCTTCCACCAAAAAACTGACATCCCCCAGATGTAGACTTTGCAGTCATGTTGCAACCACCATAATCACTATCTGTATAAGCATACAGATTAAAGTCAGATTCTTAGGATACCATAGACCAAGTGTTGAAGCACCTTTAAGGTATCTTAGAATCCTTTTGATAGTGATAAGGTGAGACATCTTAGGGTTGGCTTGATATCTTGCACAGATGCAAGTGGTAAACATATAATAGACCTGCTAGCTGTAAGATACATAAGAGACCCAATCATAGCCCTGTATAAGTGTTCATCTACACACTCCCCCTCAAGATCAGGTCCAAGGGAGTGGTTTCTAGCTATGGGTGTCTTAGCGACCTTACAATCATTCATGTTGAACCTCTTGAGTATGTCATGAACATACTTTGACAGACTTATGAAGATGCCATCTTCAACTTGCTTCACTTGAATTCCCAGAAAGAAATTAAGCTCCCCCATGGCACTCTTTTAAAATCTGTCCTTCATCAGCTTCTCAAAGTCTTTGCAGAGCCTTGGATTAGTTGAACCAAAGATGATGTCATCTACATATACTTGAACTAGCAATATGTCATTTCCCTGTCCTTTGATGAAGAGAGTTCCATCTATAGTACCTCTCTTGTATCCTTGTTTGCAAAGATACTGAGATAGAGTTTCATACCACTTCTTGGGTGCCTGATGCAGCCCATAAAGAGCTTTGTCAAGCTTGTAAACATAATCAGGATGATCAGGATCTATAAAACCAGGTGGCTGTTTGACATACACCTCTTCATCAATCGCTCCATACAGAAAAGTACACTTTACATCAAATTGATAGACGTTGAAGTTCTTGGATGCAACAAATGCCAGGAATATCCTAATAGCGTCCAGTCTTGCTATAGGAGCAAAGACATCAGTGTAGTCAATCCCTTCTTCTTGTGTGTATCCATAAACAACTAGTCTAGCTTTGTTCTTGATGATAATGCCTCTATCATCCTTCTTATTCTTAAACACCCATTTGGTTCCAATGGTAGTCTTCCAACAAGGAAGAGGACAAAGGTTCCAAACTTTCTGTCTTTTGAATTGAGGTAGCTCCTCTTGCATAGCTTCAACCCAACTTCCATCCTTTAGAGCCTCATCAACTTTCTTTGGCTCTATCTAGGATAAGAAGCAAGAGTGAAGACAAACATTTGCCTCATGGGTTTGTCCTCTTGTTCTTACCCCTGCGACAATATCTCCGATGATGTTTATGGTGGGGTGAGACTTATGGATCCTTAGTTGAGGGATCAAAGCAAGTTGCTGAGAAAGATCTAAATTAGAGAAATTTAGATCTGGCATAGATGTTTCTCCCACCACATCAGCACACTTATTAAGAGAAACTTGATCCAAGGAGTGTGTGGCATCATTGATGTTGTCATCTATGGAGTGGTTATCAGCATCAAGAAAGACTTGATCACTATCACCACTACCATCATTGTCTTCTACATTTGAAGTATCTTATCTAGTTGTGGAGCCTCTGAGCTGGAATTTGAAGGCATACCAGATGCATTAGCTGAGTTTGTCATTATGGTGCTGATAGAGACTTCATTTGGAGAAGTAGTTCTAACTGGAGTTGAAGATGTGTAACTTGAAGGTCTTCTCAGCTCAAATCTTGGATCAGGATCACCTGTATTTAAATTTTTTGCATATCCTGAAACAGTCTCATAAGATTTGTTAAAACAGTTGGTAACTAAATCAAGATCAAATAGCCAATCCGGACCAAAACCAGCCACATAGGGTGTGTGTTCATTGAAAGTCACATTGGCTGACTCCTTAATAATTTTAGTTCTGAGATTGTATACTCTGTAAGCCTTAGCTTGGGAAGAGTATCCAATAAAGTGTCCATTATTTGATTTCTCAACAAATTTGGCAATTTGATCTTTGGTATTCAAGATGGTGCAAGGACAACCAAATGACCTAAGAAAACCAATAAAAGGTTTCCTCTTATGCCAAAGTTCATAAGGAGTCTTGCCATGAGTCTTAACCACTAAAACTCTATTCTGCATATAGCAGACAGTGTTGACTGCCTCTGCCTAGAAGGTGATGGGTAGCTTAGAGTCAGAAAACATGGTTCTTGCAGCTTCAATCTGTGTCTTGTTTCTCCTCTCAGCACACCATTTTGCTGAGGAGTCCTGGGAGCACTGTATTGTCTTGTAATACCTTTTTCATCACAAAATGCATCAAGGATTTTGTTCTTGAATTTAGTTCCTTGATCACATCTTATGATCTTGACCTTGTGATCAGATTGATTCTCAATTTTCAAGATGAATTTCTTCAGAATCTCAGGAGTCTCATCCTTAGTTCTAAGAAAGAAAACCCAAGTGAATCTTGTAAAGTCATTTGTGATCACCAAACAATATAAGGTCCTTCCTAGACTCATTACACTAGTGGGGCCAAAGAGATCCATATGTAACAAGTGTAGGGGTGTAGTGATGGAGTTTCTTTCCTTAGGCTTGTGAGATACTTTATGTTGCTTCCCTTTCAGGCATGCAACACAATGGTCATCACTTGTAAACTCTTTCTTTGGCATTCCAGTTACCAAATCATTCTTACTTAGTTTATTCATGTTCTTAAAGTTTACATGGCACATTCTTTTATGCCATAGGAAAGACTCATCACTATTGGATTTAGGCAGAAAGCATGAAACTTCTCCAGAGGGAGATGTTTCTTGCAAATCCATCTTGTACATGTTCCTTTTCTTAGGGGCTCTAAGCAGGATATGCTTATGAGGAATGACCACCCTGGGCTTTAGAACAATCCACTCATGCTTAGTAAAGAGCATGTTATGACTCTGATCACAAAATTGGGATACACTCAGAAGATTGTACCCAAGCTTCTTGACAAAGTTTACCTTTTCAATGCTGAGCTTACCATTTGTGACCTTGCCCTTCCAGAAACGTAACCACCTTCATCTCCTCCAAAAGCAACTGGCCCTCTAATAATACTTTCAAAGTTTTGGAGTAGTGACCTATTGCCTGTCACGTGCCTGGAATAGCCATGTCAATGATCCAAACACTTTTGTTTGTCTTGAGCTATCCTACACAAAGAAAATGATTAGTTACATTTGGAAACCCAGTCTTGGGCTCACTAATAGAAACAGAAGGTAATGCAACAGTAATAGATCCTATAGTAGTGCTTTGAGGATCTTGAGCTGTTGTTGATGGAGAATTCTCAGTCACTTGGTCTTTCTTAGACTTCCACACCACCTTTGGAAGCTTCGACTTGACCTTCAACACTTCGGAAGCTTTTGAGACATCAGAAGTTTTGATGACTGCGCCTTCGGAAGATTTTGCAAACACTACAGCAGACTTCAGTGCTTCGGAAGTATTCCTTTCTTTCGAGACCAACTTTTCTTCCGAAGGCAATTTTCCACTTGCCTTCTTCTTAGTTTTGGAGCTTCCGAAGGAAACATATTTTCCTTCCGAAGCTAGAATATTCTTGGAACTCTTGGAAGTCTTTGGTTTGGTCATGTGAAGAGTACCTTTAGGATTGTATGGACAATCCTTAGCAAGATGAGCAGTACTTTCACACATAACACATTCCATTTTCTTCTTCCCAAGAGCCTTTTGCTGGGAACAAGACTGACTTTGGTCACATCCCTTCTCCACCCTCATCTTTGTAGATGCTGAGACAGTCCTTCTAGGCTGAGGACTGGTCTTGGAGTTTGATGGTCCAGCTATGTAGTAGTGGTACACAACAAATCAGTCTTCTTCTTGGTAGTGAGATGATTTGAACATGAACTAGAACTCTTAGCAGAAGAGTTGAGGTTGATGTCTTCAGTCTTTACCACTTCAAACCCTGCAGAGATAAAAACTTATTCATGCTTGGAGTCAAAAGTAGCCTTGATCTCTTGAGCCTTCCTTGCTTTTCTTTTGCTCTTTCTAATCAAGTTCTTCCTCATAGGCTTGGTTATCACAGTCTTCTTCTTCTCCTCAAAAGGATAGTTGCCCTTCTTAGAATCCTCCTCTTCACTCTTCTTAGAGGAATTCTTCACTATCACTTCATCATCCTCTTCACTCAAGGGATATCTATGAGAGGAAGCTCATCTTCCAAGTTCCACACCTGGGTGATCTTACAGACAAGATTGTGTGTGGAGGAGCTATCTTATTTGATCCTAGTCCCTGCTTGTTTTGATAGCACACTTTGTTGTGCAGGGATGAGGATATCATGTTCTTGAAGGTCTCTTCTTCAAGAACACACATTTCTGCCCTGGCTTTGTTGATTGCAAGCTCAGTCTGACACTCAGTCAGCTTAGTTATGAGATCCTTGATTTGAGTCCTAAAATTTGTATGCTCATGTTTTAGAACTGAAATAGTTTTCTCTAAGTCCTCTATCTTCAATTTGTAATCATTTTCAGACTTTCTAAAATCAGCTTTTAAAATGTTTAAGGACTCAAGATCAGATATCATTTCCAAGTTGTATGACCTGTATTTATTAACTTTAGCAATGCGTTCAGGGGTACAGAGATGTTCCAATACCTTGGCTTCATCATGATCCGCCATCAATGCTTGGTTTGGAGAATCATCTTCCACCTGAAATCTCTAGTCAAAGCCTCCTTCTTCAACAACAACAACAGCTTATTACTTTGGCTTCACATTCTGGGTGGTTTTATCAGTGTATTTTGGTCAGGACTGTGTTTGGTCACCATTTGTTCTAGGTTCCTTTGTCCCTGGCAAAGTGGCCCATCAAGTTGCAGTTGTAACACTTGTCTTTGCCTTTGTCCAACCCAAACTTTCCACTAGTTGCATTGCTGGGGAACTTCCTTCCAGTCCGCTTGTAGAACTTCTTGGCTCTGTGAGTGAGTAGAGCCATCTGCTAGACTATTTCCATGTACTCCAGATCATCTGGATGGATACAGTCCAGGTCTTCAAGGGTGAAAAGAAAGTTTCCACAACTTTCATCAGAAGACACAAAGGCTTGAGAAGAACTTATCTCTTGGAATTGGCTACCTTGAGTGTAGTTGTCCCTTGGTTTCTCTGGGAAGGTGATGAAAGGACCCTTTGGTGAGTTGTCAGGGTAGCATATGAGATTATGTTGGGGTTCTATGCTATCCCTTTCAACCACATGAAGGGCTGAACCCATTCGATTATTGGAGTTGCCAGATGAACCTTGCATGTTTATCTCCATCTGGTAGACACTAAGAATCCCATATAACTTTGTCAGAGTGTGAGTTTGGAGGTTCTCAGTTCTCTTGATCACCACACAGTAGTGTGTCCATTGCCTAAGAAGTGAGGGCATGAACTTCCTTACAATGTCTCTTTCTCAAGAGAAACTCCTCCATCCACAAGGGTATCCACAATCTCAACATACCTGAAGTATTGCTGAGTCATGGTTTCACCTGCTTTGAAGGTGAAGTTTTCAAACGGCTTCTTTAGGAGATCCTTCTTGTTCTCCTTAGCTTCAGAGGAACCCTCATACGTCAGTTTCAATGCATCCCACAACTGCTTAGCTATTTTGCATTTCTTGAAACCTTTGTATACAGAGTTTGGAAGAGCAGTTTGAAGGGCTGTCATGGCTTTTATATCAATCTCTACTCTCTTCCTGTCTTCATCATAGTAGTTTGCCACAACTTTAAGGATCATACCACCACTAGTACCATAAGGGGTGCTTGGTATGTAAGGTTCATTCTCAACAGACTCCCACATTCTTGAGTCTAGAGACCTGATGAAACCTTCCATTCTCAGGCACTAGGCGTCAAAGTCATCAAGAGTGATTAGTGGGGACTTACTCATGGCTCCAGTTTCCATATCAGTTTTGGAAATGGCTACCATTTGATAAGTATTTGTGTGTGTGAGGGATCTTAAGATGGTGAGATCTTATATCAAGAGCCTGGAAAGCTCTGATACCAATATAGGACCAGTGAAGGGTGGTCACTTATAACACAACAACATAAAGAGGAGAGTAACTTAACTTAATCAAACAATGAACTTGATTAACCACAAGTAAAGACACTAAGGACACAAGTAATTAAGAGACAGAACACAAAAACAAGATACACAAGGAGATGGTTTTCAAGGTTGCAATATATTGCTTTGTTAGTGTTCTATTACAAGTGTTACAAAGCATAAAATAAAGTTACAAGAACATGAGATACTTATACCACATCCTACAGCCGGCCATACTATGAAAGCCAGCTGGATACAATTGACTAGACACAAAACAAAATCAATTGTAGAGTCAAAAGGTAGATTGCCTTTTGACTTGTGACTATGATATGCCATAGCTCATATCCTTATCTATTATAAAAAGGATAAAGTACATGAAGTAGAAAGTTTATAGACTCAAGACCTCAATCTACAGTTACCAAAAGCATGGACATTTTCACAGACTCATGTAAGTTGGTGACTTTATAGAGTTGCAGCAGAAAGGGGTCCAGCTTTAGGGAAAAGTACATCAGATAAAGCATATTGTTAAAAGTCTTCGGAAGAAATCTATCTTCAAGAGTTGAGCTTCGGAAGACTTTGTCTCTGAAGCTTCGGAAGACTTCATCTTTGGGTTTGGAAGATATTGGTCTTGGCATTAGAAGATTTTACACTTAGAATATTTCTTTTGCATGTGTGAAACTTCCGAAGCATTCTTCTTTAGTACTTGTGCAGCATGCATGCAGAAAGCTTTGGGTGCTTGGTTGCTTTAGCCTCTTCATATAATCTCTACAGTCTCTCATGTCAAAGAGAACATCCAGAGGTAGATGGAACATGTCCTGCCAAGTGTAAACATTTTTAACACCTTGATCTCCGAAGACATGCCATCTTTCTGGATTGTAGTGTATGTCCAGGACAAGATGGGTCTTCCTGATGCTAGAGGAGCTGCGTGAATTGGAGTTGGTGGAGCTTCCTCTTGTTGCACATCCTAAGGATGTTCTGACTCATCTTGAAGTTTGGAGATGGATGCTTCTTTCTTCTTCTTCTTTGGCTTTGGTCTGGAAGCCATCCTTTTTCTCCTCTTTGAACCTTTTAATAGAGAAGACTGGCCCGCAGCACCTGGTTGATCTTCTTTGACTTTCTCAGTTGGGTCTTCCTCTCTCACAGGTTCAGATTAAGATGGGACAAAACCCTGCTATGGATTATAAGTGGATGCTTGTTGAGGCTCAGCAGAAGATTCAGGTTGTGTTGTCTCAAATGGTTCAACCTTAATCTCCACTTCCTAAGGGACCTGACTTGGTGGAGAGTGTAAGTCAACAAGTTCACCTCTTTGAATCTTCTGCTTGATCACCCTTAAATGCTCATCCATAATGGATAGAGACATGGGTCCAAGACTCCTTTCAGATAATCTATACAGCTTCAAGAAACTCGCCATCCTCTGCCTATCAGCAGACTTTTCATGCTCTTTTAAATGATGGCTATTGACTTTGCAGCCTCTTCCCTTAACTTTCTCTTAGTGGTCTTTCTTTCTTTGACTAATTTAAGTTCAAGCTATTTGAGGTACTCAAACTCAATGTAATCAAAGGGTAAGGGAAGAAGTGCATCAGCCTGATAGAGGCATGTGGCACTCAGGTAGTTGATCATGTTGATCCTATTAGTTAATTTATCTACCTGAGGTCTTGTGGCGCCACATCCTCTTGTATAGGACTTTCTTGAACTGGGGAGAGAGTAGACAAATGCTTGTAGAGTCTTTTCTGTCTTTTTCTTCTTGGATTTGATGAAGTAATTTTGCATCCTCTGCCTCCTTTCTTTCCTTTGACAATTCCATGTCAGCCAGTTCATTTAATTCATGTAAGGGGAGGGAGATGATATTATCAATGTCATATTTCCTAGTCTACAAGTAGTTGATCCTAACTGCCCTCAACTTATCATCCTGAGTGTTTGGCTTGTGGGCAGCTTTGATAGCAGCTTCCATGAATCTTGCAGACCCAGTAGAGGAACTTTCTCCCCTTAGCATCCTTTTCCTCTCTCTCTCCTCCTTCTTAATCTCCTCAGAATCATTTTTGTTTTCCCTTTGTCAGTCACAGACTTTGTGACTCGGGGTGGAGAGAGCTTTGGCCTTCATTGCCTGGTGTGGCTTCCACACTCTGGCCAGAGAGAGGTTGAGATGCACCTTCACCAGCAGGTGTCTCATCAAGGAAATAAATCTCTGAAGCAGTTGATGGTGAGACAGGGCTCTTAGATTCTACCATTGGGCCTTAGTTAAGGTTTCCACTATAAAACTAATCTTAGGGTCTGCCTTAACATCCAGTTGACCAATAGCATTACCTGATTGCCTTGGTCTCCTTGTAAGTCTTAACTATTTAGCAATTTTGTCTTATATCCTTTGAGCCAGGCCATCAGCTTGTCTAGATTGGCTTGGGTTGACAAGTGGCATGCTGATAAGGTCAAGACCTTCATAGTAGTTCAAGGTCTGAAAATTAAAAGCTTCTTGTTGCCGTTAAACTCTTTGAAGAATGAGGGCTCTTCTGTTGGCATCATACATCCACCCTATGATGTAGTTGTAAGTTATTTGAGATGGAGATGACACCATCCTTAGTATCCTTTCCTTAAAAAGACTCTAAATGAAAGAGTCTATAGTGTCTACATCAATGTGAACTTGAGGAACTTGCTGAGTATGGACAGTTGCATGTGAAGATGGTGAGTCTTCAATGTCCATGCTCTGTGAAGAACTCCCAGGTTCTATGTTTGTGGTGACTTTCTCACCTTTTTCGCAGCATCACCCACTTGCATAGGTGACCTAGAGGTTAGATCAACCACATTCACAGGTTCTTGTGTTTTTGGTTGAGCTCTTCTTAAAGGTCTTCCAACTAGTTTTTCCTTAAGATAAGATATCTCAAGTTGCTGATCATTGACCCTGTTTTGCAAGGTAGTCACCTAAGATTCAAGATGACTAACCTTGGAGACTAGATACGTACATGTTTGTGATAGTTTTTGCACCTTTAGCCTCAGATTCCCCTCATCTTCATTAGAAGAATCATTAGGGGATGAGAGAATCAGACCAAAGTCTTTTCTCTCACCACCAACTTAGAGTTCCTGGCTGTTGGTTTTTCTCTGCGCAATGACAGCTTTAGTTGAAGTGTCAATGGGCTGAGTTGCCATAGTTGAGGTCTGAATGATGTAATCAATTGCTGAAGTGAGGGCCTCTTCCATATGGATCTCTTGAACAGGTTTAGAAGGATCCATCTCAATGATAGGTGACTGATGTGGGCTAGACATAGGTGAGTCAGGAGCACTCATCTTTCTTTGAGTAGGGGAGGAATAGTGAGACTCATGGTACCTAGTAAAACTAAGTCTTCATCAGTATAGTAGTCAAGGTTGGGGATGGGTTGGTTTAAGTCTAAAGGCTAGGGATGGTAATTGTCCCCTGAAGGTTGTTCACTTGAGTGTTGAGACTCAGAGTGAAGGCTTAAGGCAGTTGGGCTTGTGAGCTCATCAGGTTGAGCATGAGGAACCTCAACACTGATCTTTGAAGTAATGGAAGCGGTTTGCTCCACAGGAGAAGTGGGAGCTCTAGTATCCACATCCGCCTGTGTGGTTAAGTATATGGGGGCCTGCACAGACTCAATAGATTGAGCAAGGGTTCGTTTGGATTTTCTTTGATAGGTGAGGGTAATGTGTGGTCTTTTTGGTGGTTGAGAAATAGAAAGTATGGGTTTAACACTAGCTTGTGTTACCAGGTTGTCACCTTGAGCAATGAGCTCTAACATTTTGGGGACAGGGGTTGTTTCTACCCCTAAAAAGACAACACTTAGCTTCTTCAAAATTTTAAAGATGCCAGGCTTCAACTATCCTAATTTAAGAATATTACCTATTTCTCTCAACCGTGAGCCCAATTCACAGTTGAGAATGTATTGAACATATCTAGGAAACATGTAATACTCTAAGGAGTCCAAGTTAGCAAGAAGATTAGTATAAACAAATTGAGAGTACCTGAACTTAACCCCCTAAACCATTCCATGCACTATAAAGGAGAGATCTTCAGGAATCTGGTCCAACCCCCATGCTTGTTGGATAAGTTGTGGATGACCACATGTAGTAAGTACTTCCATTGGGATGAGACCTTCCCTTTCCTGAAGGTCTTTACAGAGAAATCCCTTTCATAGTCCATGTGCTGGAAGGACTGGTAACAGCTTCTTTGGGAAAGGACAAATCACCTTCCTCGTCATCCAGCTGTAGATGGGCATTTATGATGGTTGGTGTGATGAAGATTGCCATTCCCTGCACCATAGTAGACAGTGCCTTTTCCCCATCTAGAACAACCTCTTGACAGATTTTCTAGAAATCAAGCAAATGATCCTCATAAAGAACATGATCAATGGTAAGGGAAGTGAAGTAGTTAGATAGAGTCAAGAATTTGCACACCTTTGAGAAGTGTGGATCTTTCTCACAGTTTAACAGAACAACCTGGTTGTGTTGCTTGTGTAACTACATGGAGAAATCAGGGTCATTTCTTCGGTTAAGGTTTGCCATTTGAGAAAGCTTAGAGGTGAAGAAAAATGAAGAACAAAGGTGGTTTGGGTGAAAGAAATTTAGGAATTTAGGTTTGGAGGAAAGATGAAGATGATAGAAAAAGGGGGAACCACTGGTTTATATGTGAAAAGGATTTAAGACAAAGTTAATGAAATAGGATAAACTTTGAAATCCGGATGTCAGTCCCACCTTTGAAAAAGTAGTGTGCTTTTTGCTCAATAGTAGTTTTCTTGGAAATCAAAAGAGCTTCCGAAGGTGAATTGTCTTCGGAAGTTTTAATGAAAAAGATTCCGAAGCCAAAATGACTTTAGAAGAATTTCCTAAGAGTTTTGAAAATTTTGCTTCGGAGGAGAATTAAAACTTGGATGTTTGTTCAATGGAACAAAGCTTTCGAGAGTTAATTTGCTTCAGAAGGAAATTCTCCTTGAAAACATAAAAGTGCCTAAGAAAGGTTTTAAACTTCGGAAGATATTTTAGAAATTTCTTCGAAAAGAAAATTACTTAGGCAGTTATTTGTTTTGAAGGCATAAGTTTCTTCCGAAGATAAAATCATATCTTCCGAAGGATCAATATTTTCAAGAATTTAAGGAAAGTCTTCAAAAGATTTTCATCCAGAGAAAACAAGAGTTTATGAAGGTGATAAACTAGACAACTTAGGACACACAAATTTCAGGAAATACTATGAACTAGTTTTAAGAAAAAGCTACTCAAAGTTAATCATCCCAATAGCTGATATAAGATACTTAAATATCTATTCATCAAAGGCCTTTGTAAACAAATCAACATATTGTTCATTTGTGTTAACTTTAACTAGTTTAAATGATCCCTTTTCAAAGTTATCTCTAATTAAATGATACCTGATATTGATGTGTTTTGTCCTTGAGTGCTACATAGGATTCTTTGTGATAGAGATAACACTATTGTTGTCTATGTGAATGGAAGTCTTCTTGAAATTTAATCCATAGTCAAGCATTTGATTTTGAATCCAAAGCACTTGAGAACAGCAGCTTTCAGTAGTAATGTATCAGCTTCAACAGCTGATGTAGAGACACAGGATTGTTTCTTGCATTGCTATGAGACAACCCTTCTACCAAGAAACTGACAACCCCCAGATGTAGACTTTGCAGTCATATTGCAACCACCATAATCACTATCTATATATGCATACAGATTGAAGTCAGAATTTTTGGGATACCAAAGACCAAGTGTTGAGGCACCTTTGAGGTATCGAATCTCTTGATAGTGATAAGGTATGACATCTTGGGGTTGGATTGATATCTTGCACAGATACATGTGGCAAACATGATATCAGGGCTGCTAGTTGTATGATACATAAGGGACCCAATCATAGCTCTGTAAAGGTGTCATCCACACACTCCCCCTCAAGATCAGGCCCAAGGGAGTGTTTTCTTGTTATGGGTGTCTTAGCAATCTTATAATCAGTCATGTGAATCTTTTGAGTATGCCTTCAACATATTTTTGACTGACTTATGAAGATGCCATCTTCAACTTGCTTCAACTGAGTTCCCAAAAAAGAATTGAGTTCTCCATGGCACTCATTTCAAATCTGTCCTTCATCAGCTTCTCAAAGTCTTTACAGAGCCTTGGATTAGTTGAACTAAAGATGATGTCATCTACATATACTTGAACTAGCATTAAGTCATTCCCTTCCTTTGATGAAGAGAGTTCCATCTATAGTACCACTTCTGTATCCATGCTTGCAGAGATACTGAGATAGAGTCTCATACCACTTTCTTGGTGCTTGATGCAGCCCATAAGAGCCTTATCAAGCTTGCAGACATAATCAGGATTATCAAAATTTGCAAAACCAGGTGGTTGTTGACATACACCTCTTCATCAATCACCCCATATAGAAAAGCACACTTGACATCAACTTGATAGACCTTGAAATTCTTGGATGCAGCAAATGCCAAGAATTTTCTAACAGCTTCCAGTCTTGCTACAGGAGCAAAGACATCAGTGTAGTCAATTCCTTCTTCTTGTGTGTACCCTTGAACAACTAGTCTAGGTTGTATAATGACAATGCCTCTATCATCTTTCTTATTCTAAAACACCCATTTGGTTCCTATAGAAGTCTTCCCATAAGGAAGAGGACATAGGTTCGAACCTTTTGCCTTTTGAATTGACGCCGCCTCTTGCATAGCTTCAACCCAACTTTCATCCTTTAGAGCCGTATCAATCTTCGAGGGCTCTATCTGAGATAAGAAACAAGAGTGAAGACATATATTTTCTTCATGGGTTTGTCCTCTTGTTCTTAACCCTATGTCAACATATCCAATGATGTTTATGGTAGGGTGAGACTTGTGGATCCTTAGCTGAGGGATCATAGTAAGTTTCTGAGTGAGATCTAAATTTGAAAATTTAGATCTGGCATTGATGCTTCTCCCACCACATCAGCACACTTATCAAGAGAGACTTAATCCAATGAGTGTGTGACATCATTGATGTTTTCATCTATGGAGTGCTTATCAACATCAAGAAATTCTTAATCATTGTCACCACCACCATTCTCTTTTACATTTAAAGCTTCTTTATCTGGTTGTTGAGCCTCTGAGCTGGAATTTAAAGGCATCTCAGATGTATCAGCTGAATTTGTCACTGTTGTGCTGATAGAAATTTCATTTGCAGAAGTAGTTACAATGGAGCTGAAGATGTATAACTTGAAGGTATTATTAGCTCAAATCTTAGATTAGTATCACTGAAGGTAAGATATATGTAGATCCTGAAACATTCTCACTAGATTTGTTAAACTAGTTGGTAACTAAATCAAGATCAAATAGCCAATCAGGACCAAAACAATCTACACTAGGTGTGTGTTCATTGAAATTCACATGGGCTAACTCCTCAACATATCTAGTTCTAAGATTGTATACTCTATAAGCTTATCTTAACAAGAGTATCCAATGAAGTGTCCATCATCTGATTTCTTAGCAAATTTGGCAATTTGATCTTTGGTATTCTAGATGGTGCAAGGACATCCAAATGACCTAAGAAAATCAATGAAAGGTTTCCTCTTATGCCAAAGTTCATAAGGAGTCTTGCCATGAGTCTTAACCACTAAAACTCTATTCTGCATATAGCAGGCAGTGTTACTGCCTCTGCCCAGAAGGTGATGGGCAGCTTAGAGTCAGAAAACATGGTTCTTGCGGCTTCAATCAGTGTCATGTTTCTCCTCTCAGCAACACCATTTTGCTGAGGAGTCCTGGGAGCACGGTATTGTCTTGTAATACCTTTTTCATCACAAAATGCATCAAGGATATGGTTCTTGAATTCAGTTCCTTGATCACATCTTATGATCTTGACCTTGTGATCAAATTGATTCTCAGTTTTCATGATGAAATTCTTTAGAATCTCAGGAGTCTCATCCTTAGTTCTAATAAAGAAAACCCAAGTGAATCTTGTAAAGTCATCTGTGATCACCAAACAATATGAGGTCCTTCCTAGACTCATTACACTGGTGGGGCCAAAGAGATCCATATGTAACATGTGTAGGGGTGTAGTGATGGAGTTTCTTTCCTTAGGCTTGTGAGATACCTTGTGTTGCTTCCTTTTTAGGCATGCAACATAGTGATCAACACTTGTAAGCTTTTTCTTTGGCATTCCAGTTACCCGATCATTCTTAATTAGTTTATTCATGTTCTTAAAGTTTATATGGCACATTCTTTTATGCCAAAGGAAAGACTTATCACTATTAGCTTTAGATAGAAAGCATGAAACTTCTCCTAAGGGAGATGTTTCTTGCAAATCCATCTTGTACATGTTCCCTCTCCTGGGGGCTCTGAGTAGGATATGGTCAAGAGGAATGATCACCCTGGGCTTGAGAATAATGTACTCATGCTTAGTAAAAAGCATGTTATGACTCTAATCACAAAATTAGGATACACTTAGAAGATTGTATCCAAGCTCCTTAATAAAATTTACCTTCTTAATACTGAGCTTACCATTTGTGACCTTGACTCTTCCTGAAATGTAACCACCTTTATCTCCTCCAAAAGCAACTGGCCCTCCATCAATTCTTACAAAATTTTAGAGTAGTGAATATTGCCTGTCATGTGCCTGGAACAGCCACTATCAATGATCTAGACATTCTTGTTTGTCTTGAGTTGTTCCTGCACAAAGAAAATGATTAGTTACATTTGGAAACCCAAGCCTTATTGGTCTTGGGCTCATCAAAGGAAGTAGAAGGTAATGAAATAGTAATAGATCCTGTAGTTGTGGTTTGAGGATCTTTTACTGTTATTGATGTAGAACTTTCAGTCACTTGGTATTTCTTTGACTTCCACACCACCTTTGAAAGTTTGGACTTGACCTTCAACACTTCAAAAGCTTTTAAGACTTCAAAAGTTTTGATGACTGGACTTTGAAATATCCTGCTAACACTACAGCAGACTTCAATGCTTTGGAAGTATTCCTTTCTTCCGAGACCAAATTTCTTCCGAAGGCAATTTTACACTTGCCTTCTTCGTCACTTTGGAGCTTCCAAAGGAAATATATTCCTTCTAAAGCTGAATTCTTCTTGGAGCTCTTGGAAGTCTCTTTCTTGATCATGTGAAGAGTACTTCTTGGAATGTATGGACAATCCTTAGCAAGATGAGAAGTACTCTCACACATAACACATTCCATCTTCTTCTTCTTAAGAGCCATCTTATGAGAATAAGGCTGACTTTGATTACTTCCCTTCTCACCTTCATCTTTGTAGATGCTTAAAACAGTCCTTTTGGGGGAGAACTGTTCTTGGAGTTGGATGGTTCAGGCTGTGTAGCAGTGGTACACAATAGATTAGCCTTCTTCTTGATGCTGAGATGATTTGAACATGAACCAGAACTCTTTGTACAAGATTTAAGATTAATGTCTTCAGTCTTAACCACTTCAAACCCTATAGAGATAAAGATTTGTTTCTGCTTAGAGTAAAGTGGCCTTGATCTCTTAAGCCTTCTTAGCTTTTCCATTGCTCTTTCTGATCAAGTTCTTCCTCATAGACTGGCCATCACAGGCTTCTTGCTCTCCTCAGAAGGATAGGACCCTTATTAGAATCCTCCTCTTCACTCTTCTCAGAGGAATTCTTCACTATCACTCTTCATCTTCAATCAAAGGGTCTATGAGAGGAAGCTCATCTTCACAAGTTCCACACCTAGGTGATCTTATAGACAAGATTGTGTGTGGAGAAGCTATCTCACTAGATCCCAGTCCTACGTGTTTTATAAAAAACTTTTGCATGCAAGGATGAGGATATGATGTTCTTGAAGGTCTCTTCTTCAAGAACACATTTTTCTTTGCTGATCAGAAGCTCAGCCTGGCATTCAGAGATCCTTGATCCGAGTCCTATAATTGGTATGCTCATGTTTTAGAACTAAAATGGTTCCTCTAAGTCCTCTATCTTTAACTTAGAATCATTTCAACCTTTGTGAAATCAAATTTTAAGATATTCAAGAACTCAAGATCAGATCTCATCTCTGAGTTGTAGGACCTGTATCTGTTGACTTTAGCAATATATTCAATAGTACAAAGATGTTCCAATACCTTGGCTTCATCAAGGTCAGCCATCAATGCTTGATTTGGAGATGCATCTTCCACCTAAAAGCTTCAGTCAAAGCCTCCTTCTTCAACAACAACTGTAGCTTGCTGCTTTGGCTCTTATTCTGGGTGGCTTTATCAGTGTAGTTTGGTTTGGATTGTGCTTGGCACCATTTGTCTTGGTGCCTTGCACTCCCTAGCAAAGTGTCCATCAGGTTACATTTTTAACACTTAACTTTGCTCTTATCCAGCCCAAACTTTCCACCAGTTGTATTACTGGGAAACTTCCTTCCTGTCCGCTTGTAGAACTTCTTGGCTTTGTGAGTGAGAAGAACCATTTGCTGGACTATCTCTATATACTCCAGATCATCTGGATGGATATAGTCTAGGTCTTCAAGGGTGAAGTGAAAGCTGCCACAACTTTCATCAGAAGACACAAAGGCTTGAGAAGAACTTATCTCTTAGAATGGACTTCCTTGAGTATAGTTCTCCCTTGGTGTCTCCGGGAAGGTTATGAAAGGACCCTTTTGTGAGATTTCAGGGTAGCATATAAGATGATGTTAAGGTTCTATACTATCCCTTTCAACCACATGCAGGGTTGAACTCATTTGATTGCTGGAGTTACCAGATGAACCTTGCTGTTCATCTCCATCTGGTATCCACTGAGAATGCCATACAACTCTATCAAAGTAAGAGTCTTAAGGTTCTCAGTCCTCTTTATAACACCACAATAATGTGTCCATTTCAGTACACTTGTGCATGCATGCAGGAGAGACTTTGGGGTTTGGGTTGCATCAGCGTTATATTAAACCTTACAATCATATCCCATATCATAATTGCAACATTCAAACAACCATATACTAACATTTAAACATAAGTGCTATTTAAGCACAACACTAATTATAATTTATATTTCTTTTACAAGAATTATAGATACAAATAATTTGCACAAGTGTTAGCAGCACATAAGGGTCCACAATAGACGACCAATGTACACAGTGGAAAACACTAAAACATATAAGTGTTCACAGCAGACGACTAACATCCACAGCGAATGACTTTGAAACCTAAGCGTTCACAGCGGATGACCAACACCATAATAGACACTACTTAGACTTAGGGTTATTGTTATATAATTCTGATTACATAAAAGTACTTTATTTTTGCAAACAACATAATTCGATCAGGTTTATAAGAAGAACATATCATGCATCAAACATCATCATAGAAATCATTAAAACATACATTTCATTAAAATTTGCCTTTATCATAGAAAAAATAGATTTATCAAAGAAGCATCATTTTAATATGCATACCAGCCCCAAGAAGGTAGAAAACGTATAAAAGGGGATCTAGAATTCTCCTTAGAAAGCCTTCAAGCTAATACCCTAAACCCAAGGGAAATATCTAAGATCTACATATATTCACATGTAAATATTCAAACTTTACACATAGAAATAATCCTAGGAGCTTAAATCCGACTTAGATTTAAGAGAAAACGCTATAAAAATCATTCTTTTGATGAGTCTTCCACTTTCACTAACTAAAATTAGTGGGAGCTTTCTTTATTTAAAATTTTATTTTTTAAGGTGCACGAGAGTGAGGGATGGGCTACCACTCCCTTTTGTACCCACTCATGGGCATATTTTACTCTTGCCCATTTATACCCCTTCCATTTAAATAAATCATCCCAGTTATTCTTTTTCTTTTCTCTTTTAAATTTTCAGGTGTTACAAGTCCCCTCCATATACGGGGTTCATTCCTGAAACCTATTACTCCTTATAAAAATCTGGATAGTGTCGTCATATTTCCCCCTCCGATTCCCAAGTCACTTCTTATCTCTTACGATGCTTCCACTACACTTCTACTTGGCTAATCACTTTATTCCTAAACTGTTTAATCTTATGATCTAGAATAGCTACAGGTTGCCCCACGCAATTCAACCTTTCATCAACCTTAATGTTAGTGAGAGGAATAACAACATCACCTTCCACTAGACACTTAATTAATTGAGATACATGAAACGTAGGATGAATCCCATACAGCTCATTAGTAAGCTCTAACCTAGACACCTCTTCACCACCTCTAGTAATGATTTTGAACAACCCAATGTACCATCGACTCAATTCCCTTTTCGAAAACGGATGATCCTTTCCATGAAGACATCTTGAACATCACCTTATCACCAACTTGAAACTCCATTAGCCTTCGCCTTTTGTTAGGATAAGACTTTTGTCTGTCCTTAAATGCTTGCATAAAGCTCTAATCTTCTCCAACTTCTCTGACATTGCCTCGATGATCTCGATACTTCCCAAATCTTTTGGTTGATATCACCCCAACAAACTAGGGTTTTGCACCTTCTACTAGACAATATTCTGAATAGTGTCATGCCAATACAGGCATGGTAGCTATTGTTGTAAGAGAACTCTGCCAAGGGTAGGTGCTCATCCCAACTTCCACCAAAATCAATGATGCATGCCTGGAGCATGTCTTAATGGTGCTTTCTGATTAACCTTCTGTCTAAGGGTTGTAAGTTATGCTAATATGTAGTCTCATCCATAGCTTCATGAAATATCAACCAAAACTTGGATGTAAATTAGGAGTCTCTATCGAAAACAATAGACACTGCCACACCGTGTCGTGTGACTATCTCTTTGATAAACAATTTTGCCAATCTTTCAGATGAAAACGTCTCCCGAATAGGTAAGAAGTGAGAACTCGTAGTTAGTCGATTCATAATGTCCTATATGGCATCAAATCCTATAGTCGTACAAGGCGACTTCATGATGCAATCCATTGTAATGTGCTCCCACTTCCATTCAGGAATATCCAAGGTTTGGATTTTCCCATACGGCATTTGATGTTTGGCCTTCACTTGTAAGAAAGTTAAGCAATTACTCATATACCTCACCATATCATGCCTTAATCCTAGCCACCAATAATCTTTATTTAGGTCGTGATACATCTTGTTGTTGCCTGGATGAATATAATATCGCATCTTATATGACTTGTCCAAAAATTTCCCTCTTAATTCTCCATAACGCGGAATCCACATCCGTCCAAATCGGGTCTTAACACCAAGCGTTTTTCCCCAAACTCTGCAACCTACCCATTAATCCTTTCTAAGTTGATTTGATAATCTTTCAAATCTTCCTCTTGGAAACTTTTGATCTAATGCATAACGCTTGATGTCATGATCAAAGCCTTCACTTGAATAGGCTCGGGTCTACCTTTACGACTTAGGGCATCGGTGACTATGTTTGCTTTTCCCAGATTATAGTGAACTTCACAGTCATATTATTTATTAGCTCTAACCATCTTCTACATCTCATATTAAGATCCTTGTACTCAAAGAAGTATCAAGGGTTTTATGATATGTAAATATTGTACACTTAGTCCCGTACAGGTAATGCCTCCATATTTTTAGGGCAAAAACCACAACTTCCAACTCTAAATCATGGGGTAGGTGACTAGCTATAAGGTACATTAGGGAAACAATCATTAATTTGTAAAGATGAGGATCACTAGATTTCCCGTTTTCATTAGGAGTGAGGCATGTTTATGTAGTGAATGGGGTTAATTCAGAAGAAGCTTCATCCATCTTGAATTTTTTAAGAATTTCTTTGACATACTTTTCTTGATGAATAAGAACTCCTTCAGGCTTTCACTCAACTTGCAAACCAAGGAAAAAGCACATCTCCCCCATCATGCTCATTTCAAAGCGACTTCTCATGACCTCCACAAATTCCCGATAAAGCATAGGATTGGTGGAACCAAAAATAATGTCGTCAACATAGACACGATTAACATCTCACCATCCATGTCTTTCTTAAATAAGTCATGTCAATAGTGCCACAAGAAAAATCATTTCTTAGAAGATATTATGTAAGAGTCTCATAACAGATGTGAGGAGCTTGATGTAAACCATAAAGAGATTTATGAAGTTTGTATACTTTTTAGGGAAGTCTGGATCCTCAAACCCTGTTGGTTGACACACATAAATCTCTTTATCAATGTCTCCATAAAGAAAAATACATTTGACATCCATCTGATAGACTTTGAAATGCTTGTGAGCAGCATGTGCAAGAAAAATTTGGATTTCTTCGAGACGAGCCACGAGAGCAAATACTTTCATGTAATCTAATCCCTCTTCTGAGCAAATCCTTGAACCACCAGCCTAGACTTATTCTTACCACTATGCCACAATCATCTTTTTGATCTTGAACACCCCATTTTGTGCCAATGGACATTTGTTTGGTAGAAGATCAATAAGTGTCCACACTTTATGTTTCCTTAGTTGTTGAAGTTCCAATTGCATGGACTCAACTCAGCAAGATCCTAAAGAGTTGCATAAACATTCTTTGGAACAATTTAGGATATGAAAAAGAGAATAAACACATGTTTATCAAACCAGATTCACTCCACGTCCTGGCACCATTAGAAATGGATCTAATAATGTTATCATGAGGATGATCTTTAAGATTAAACAATCAGTGGTTAAAGTTAATGGATTGGATTGTGGTGGGCTAATAGGCTGAGATTGTGTAGATAATGGAGAAGAATGTGATTGAGCAGGTTGCGGTGATGTAAAGGTTGAGATGAGTAGTGGTTGTGTTGAAGAAGTAGATGCCAAAATAGGTTGGGGTGGGGGAATGTCAAAGGAAGATGGAGATGGGAGGTCATAGAGGTTGGATGCTCAGTTGACGAATGGGAAAAGCTTTAGGTAATGGATGGGAGGTATAATGTTCGGTTGAACATAGAAAAGGATACGTTATCATGAAAAGCTAGAAGATTGAAGGAGTTAAAGACAGTATTCGAGTTAAAAACCATGTTGGTTCTGTTTTGGCATTTGAAGAATTAGATTCCTGCCAGTCAACATAGAATGACTCCTACACTAATGTGTTCTCTTGTTATAACACAATAAGCTTTCTGAGAAGATGAGTTACCAACGAAGTAACATTCATCTGACACAACTCAAAATTTCGACTTTTGTGCATGAGTGTTAAGAAAGGTATAGGAACATACGAATGGACGAAAGAAATCAATCAATGGCTTCCTTTTATGTAATAGTAACTAAGGAGTCTTCATTTTATCCTTCATAATCAAAACACGATTGAGTACATATGACGCACAATTCACCGCTTCAACCCAAAAGATAATTGGCAAAGAAGATTCAATCAACATGGTACAAGCAACTTCAATTAGGGTGTGATTCTTTCTCTCAACAACACCATTTTGTTGAGGTGTTCTGGTTGCACTAAATTGTCTCAAAATTACTCTGTTTGCACAAAAGGAGTCAAAAATGTCATTTCTAAATTCGGTACCATTGTCACTTCAAATAGCCATGACCTTCCTTTTGCTTATCATTTCGATCGGTAGAATTATTTCTGCAACTCTTTGATTGTTTCTCCTTTATGATCTAAGAACCTTACCCAAGAATACCTGGAGAAATTATCTATGACAACAAGACAAAAGGATTTCTTAGCAATTGATTTTATACTAATTAGGCCAAACCAATCAGTATGCAACAACTTGAGGGGACTAGAAATAATGTGTTAGGATCAGTGATCTATGTTTGATTGAAGAGTATAGCAGCGGAATTCAAACAATGAATTAGTCGATTCACAAGAACAGAACGATATTCAATGAAGAACAAAGACGGTTATAGAGAGAGAGAATATCTGCAAATATATTTCATTCAATATTCGCTTTCGTGGTAACAGAATGTCACAATTACAATTAGGTCGACACCTCTTATATAAGAGATGTGACGTCTGCTGATGTCACTTGATAGTGACATCTAATAGATTTATTACAACTGAAACACAACTACTGAAGATGTCAAAACAGCTGACATCTTCTTACAAAAATGCTAAGTGTTATCAGTTGTTATAACTACTGAAAAACATAAAACTACTGAAACTACAACGACTGAAGAACAAGCTCTTCAGTCGTTTTACAAAACTACTGAAACTAAAAATATAAAACTACTGTATCACAACCTCACATTGAAGATCAGTACTCTTCAGCAGTTGTGACAAATACTGAAGCTTCAGTATTGATCTTTTAGACTTTGAATCTTCAGATGGTTTCTTCAGCTGAGACTTCAGTATGTTCATCAGCTGTTGTCTTCAGCTTTGTCTTCAGCACTTTGTTCTTCAGTTGTTGAGTCTTCAGCACTTGTCAAACTGCTGATGAAGCTTTCAGCAGTTGTTGTGATACCATGTGGGACTTAGAGGTTTCTGATCTTGGCTCATTGGTTCTTTTGGTCCAACAAACTCCCCTGAACCAATGCAGCCAAAACCTCTAAATTATTTATTATCCCACTTATTGTTGGCAAAAGATTGGTCTTTTTCCTTCTTGATCAGTAGAGAAGATGACCCATGTAAGCTCCGGCCTGGGAAGAAATCTCAGATATTTGTTTGGCAAGGTATGAATGGGAACTCTGTTTTGGGGAACTGGACACAGAGTTGTTATCCCATTCATGAGATTTACTTCCCCATAATGAGTCTGTATGACTCTCGAACATAGGCCTCAAGGAGAACAACTTGTTCCTCCTTGGAGAGTTCTTCTACTCCTCCTTCATAAGAAGAACTCTGGACCATAGTACTCAGATAAGTACTTCATGGTCCTGCCATTTTTCAGCTCCACTGTAGTTACCTCCCTATAGACAAATTCATCAGGATGGGTGCCTTCAAGGAGTAACTGGAGCTCATTCTTCTGATGTCTTCAAGCTTTTTATATAATACCCCTTTTTGATCATCTTGTTTTCTAGTAAGGCTTGAGGGGTCATCTTGCTTGATGAGCTTTCTTGAATTCATCAATTATTTCCCAAGGTGAGACTACAATGGCCAACATGATGGTAGAATCTATTGTTTTTCTAACTGGCCATTGTATCTGTGTGGAATAGTTCTTTTATGGATTCTAGAACTCACCCTGGGGTCTGGCCATACTCTCACTCTCTCCTTCTGATACTGAAATGTGTGCCTGAGAGTGTACAGCCTCTGAGCATGCCCTTTCATGGCTTGTATAGATGATGACTGAGGAGGAAATTCCTTGTCAACCATCTTCAGTAGTTGCTCATCATGCTGTTTCTGCTGTTCTTCATCTTCTATCTTGACTCTAACCATTTCCCTTTGAGAGTCAGGTGTGATCATGGGTTGACCTGGGTTTTGGTAGCTTTAGAACAGCAGAGAGTGGTATCATCTTCATCTATCCTCTTCTTCTTTAGTGCATCACTGGATGATGGTGGGTTGGTAAAGGAATTGGTTTTGAAGAATGAGGATGTTTGGATTGGGCTTAGAGATTGGTTTGGAGATTTGAGGGGTAGGCTGTGTTTGAGTGGGTGGAAGGGAAGGTTGATCCAGCATCTTTGTAGTAAGTTTAGCCTTTGTAAGTTTTGCCATTTCCAACCTTTTACCAGCCCCAGCCTCATCAAGGGCTTCAATGATAATCCCCTTGTGGAATTGCTCAGACAGACAGATTCTGGTGGCTATAGCCAGAATACTGTCTCTGGTCCACGCGCGAATCTCCATTAAAGATCTTCCTAAGTATTTTGCAATGAAGCGGATCATGATCTCCAATCTCTCTTTTTCAAGTGCATCATACCCAGCCCATCGGGTTTGAATCTCTTGCACTTCCAACCTTCTGATCTCACTATCCAATGTGGCTGTATCAAACCCTTGCCTGAAGAGTTGTTCAATATTTTATCCATGGATCGGCTGTGTGTAGTATCAGCATCTTTTACCAGCTCTTCCAAGGATTTGTCTTCAGCAGTAGGTTGATCATCAGCACTTTTCTTTCGTTTGTAAGTGAGCAGTGGTTGCTTTTCTTTCTCCTCCTCTTGGGCTTGCTTTGAGCCTTCTCTTCCTCTGTTCTTTTCCTCTTCTTTTCTTTCACTGCAGTACTCTCCCCTTTTTGGATGCATTGGTGGTAGGGGTTTGTACCGCAGAAAGTGTCTTTTGCACAGCAACATCAATCAAGGGTTGTAAAGTTGAGGAAAGCCTCTCATCAATGGCTTTAGTCACAATGTCAGTGATTATGGGTGTGATGAGAGGGAGGGAATTTTGAAGTACAGCAACTATTTGCTCAGGAGGGTTCTGTTCCTGAGAAATAGTGCCTGAAGCAGAGGCAGGTGGCTGAGTTTGGAGTGGCTCAGTGTTTGGGGAACCTTCAACTGAAGGTGCCATCTGTGGGTTGGTGGAGGCAGATGGTCTTTCTCCTTGTGAGAGTTGGTCAAGTAGGTTTTGCAGCCTACTGACTTTCTCCTCAAGGATTGTGTTCTGGGCAAGAACATCGTAGAAAAAGCCCAGGTCATCATCAGCCGAAGCTGAATCATCTGACCTCCTGCTTGGAGCAGGATTTACATGCACTGGGTGTAGACCAGTTGTTGCATGTGCCCCTTTTTCTTGGTACTGGGGACTTCCAGCCTCAGGACAATGTCCATCATCAGCTGTTGCCTCTAGTGAGGTCTTAGCAATGTTACCAGCCTCATTCTGATCATGTGCTGATTCAGAAGAGGTGGCAGCCTCACTAGATATTCTAATCTCCTTATCTACACCAGGAGATAGAAGTGGTAAACCTGTGCTGTGGGTTCTCAATTGCACTGTGTCCTCCCCCTCAATGGTAGAGGTGTTCCCAGTAGTAAGTGGTTTCTGGGGAGGGGGTGAGGAGTGCAGTTGAGTCAGCACTTGTGCAACTATTAAAGTTGGGCTGTGAGGGGCGGTTGTATGGGGTGAAGGGATAGAAGCAGTGTGCACCTGGGGAGGTTGGTGCTCTTCAATGGCAATCCCTCAAGTGAGGAAGATCCCAGATGTGTAGGTACCCCTTGTGTGGTTGCTGCAGGCTCCTGTTGAGAGGAATCCTGAGCGGCTATGGCTGGAAGAGTCCTTATATCCACTAGGGGTTTGGACCAGTGGATATCTCCTGCGTTTGTGTTGCAGGGGCATCCTCAGGGGACTCAATTCCCTGAGTAGCCGTTTTGGGTTTTTTTTGGTGGGTTTGGTGGGGACTTTTGATTTGGAGGTGGTGGCTGTGGGTTCCAGCTGCGTGGGTTTGCGCAGCTTGGCAGCCAATTTGAGTGTCTGGTCAGAGTTGTGCCGGGAGTATACTTCCGGCAGAACAGCCGTAGCAGGGACTCCCAGGCCAACAAGTCCCTCAGCATGAAGCTGGTTTGTAATGATGGCCATTATGAACCGTGGATATATATCCAACGGTTAGCAGTTAGTTTTTGAGCCATATCCTTGAGCTCCGAAAATATTATTTCTGAAAAGTTTAACGGTTGTTGCTCAAGAATAGAATACATTACCTGCTGCCACTTTGTCGACATTTGATCCCAAGACGAAGTCTTAGGAGCCAAACATACATTCACCATGTGAAAAATTAGGCGTTCAGCGTCATGGAAGTGTTTCTTCATGATAGTGGAGGCACTTAGATTGCCCTGATATCCATGTTGGGCAAAGGATAGATCTGTAGTGCCCTTGGGATATCCAGCAGGAGAAATGGCATCATCCAGATGTAGAATTTGGCGGATTATTGCAGGAGTGATGACCACTTCTTTGTTGTTGACGACCGACTGGAGAGATGGTGTGTTGTTCTCCCCAGTGGTAATGGTGACGTTCATCCAAAACTGTTGGAGGGATTCGGCATGTAGAATGGGATTCAGAAGAAATGCCGTTTTGTATTGGGACTGAACCATAAGATCGATAGCAGTATCGAACTTAGCCCAGACAGGCGATTTAGTAAGGTAGGCAACACAGTTGTGTCGCGGTTTAATTTGCATGGACGCCATTGAGAAGAGAGAAGTTTTGGAGAGGAACGTTAGGTTTGAAGAAGATGAAGCTTTGAAGGATTAGGTCAGGGATATTTATAGGGTACGGGTAAGAAAACGACTGAAGGATGTGGTGTTAGTCATCAGTAGTTTTAAACGACTGTTGACATGGTATTATCCTTTCAGACGTTGAAACAGCTGAAGTCGTGGTGTTAGGCATCAGAAGTTAGAAAACTACTGAAGACCGTGGTTTTGACTTCAGATGATGAAACAACTGAGGACTTGGTGTTTGTCATCAGTAGTTGTGAAACTACTGAAGACAGTGGTTTTGTCATCAGTTGTTGTAAACAACTGAAGACTTGGTATTAGTCATCAGTAGTTATAAAACTACTGAAGACATGGTTTTGCTTCAGTTGTTTAGAATGAAACAGCAGTTGTTGAAACAACTGAAGAGAAAGTTCTCTTCAGTAGTTTTCGTCAATTCATAGCCTTTCAGCTGTTTCATGCTGTCCTCAACACTTACTCATCAGACTTTGCATCTGATTTTCAGGTGTTTCATAGGACATCAGTACTTATCTGTTTATACTGATTTCAGTAGTTGTAACTACATCAGTAGTTTAACTACATCAGTAGTTTGGAACAGATAAAGTACTTCAGTACTTGTGAGGCATTTAGCCATCAGTAGTTATAAAAACTACTGAAGGGAAAAGGACTCATCAGTACTTATATGTGACATGGGTACCAATGATCACCAGTAATTACTACTGAAATCATCAGTAGTTGTCACTTATTCTAGCTGCAGCATACCAAGCCTTAACACAAGGTTTTGGAAAGTAGAACTATCCAAAGGCTTAGTAAAAATATCTGCAAGCTCATCAGCACTAGGCACAAACTTAGGATCAATCAGACCTTTTTCAAAGCAATCCCGAATAAAATGATGTCTGATCTCTATATGTTTGGTCCTAGAGTGCTGGACTGGATTTTTGACAATACACAGAGCTGAAGCACTATCCATTAACAATGGAGTCTTAGTCTCTGTAATGCCATAATCCAGAAGTTGGTTCTGAAGCCAGAGTACCTGAGAGGTGCAACTTGCAGCAGCAATGTACTCGGCCTCAGCAGTTGATGTAGCAACAGATGTTTGTTTCTTACTCTGCCAAGAAATCAAACAGTTGCCTAGGAATTGACAACACCAGAAGTTGACTTTCTAGTTAACTTGCACCCTGCATAGTCACTATCTGAAAAAGCAACTAATTTGCAAGAGTGTCCAGTGGAATACCATAAACCCAGAGATTGTGTACCTTGCAAATATCTAAAGATTCTCTTGACTGCAATCAAATGAGACTCTTTAGGAGCAGCCTGAAATCTAGCACAACATGTAGCAAACATAATATCTGGTCTAGAAGCTGTTAGATACATCAAGGACCCAATCATACATCTGTAAAGCGTTTCATCAACAGCTTTACCTTTCTGATCAGCATCCAGTTGTGTGGTGTTGCACATGGGAGTAGAACAGGGCTTACAGTTTTGTAAATCAAACTTATTCAAAAGATCTTTTGTATATTTTGACTGATGAATAAAAGTTCCATCAGCCTTTTGTTTGATTTGCAAGCCTAGAAAGAACTGTAATTCTCCCATTGCACTCATTTCAAACCTCTTTTTCATAATGTTGTAAAATCATCACACAACTGGGGATCAGAGGATGCAAAAATAATATCATCAACATAAATCTGAACAAGTAGCTTATGCTGATCCACCTTCTTAATAAACAAAGTTTTATCAATGGAGCCTCTAGTGAAATTATTCTTAAGAAGAAAAGTAGAGAGTGTCTCATACCAGGCTCTAGGAGCTTGTTTCAACCCATAAAGAGCCTTATCAAGTTTGTACACCCATTCAGGATGTTTATTATCCTCAAAGCCTGGTGGTTGACACACATAAACTTCTTCCTTTATTTTACCATATAAAAATGCACTTTTAACATCCATTTGAAAAACTTTAAGATTGTGGAATGCAGCATAGGCTAAGAACAATCTGATTGCCTCTAGTCTGGCTACAGGGGCAAAGGTTTCATCATAGTCAATACCTTCTTCTTGTGAAAACCCCTGTACAACCAGTCTAGCCTTGTTCTTAACAATAAGCCCATTTTCATCGGTTTTATTCCTAAACACCCATTTAGTGCCTATTGCACACTTACCTGGGGGAAGAGGAACAAGTTCCCACACTTGCTGTTTCTTGAACTGAAGTAGCTCAAGCTGCATAGCTTCAACCCATCCATTGTCTCTCAAAGCAACATGGTAGTTCTTTGGCTCTAGCTGACTGATGAAGAGAGCATAGAAGCAGAAGTTAGACAATTGACTTCTGGTTGAAACACCAGCATTGATATCACCAATAATCTGAGACATGGGGTGATTCTTCAGTTCTTGATAAACAATGAGATCTGTGCAAGTGTTTGTAGAACCTTCAGCAGCAGCAGATGTTGATGTAGACTCTTGAAACCAAGAATTTGATGGTAACTCAAAAGATGTAGAGGAAACAGAGATCTCATCAGCATTTGTTGTGGATGGAACTGCTGAAGCTACAGGAACATCAAGTTTAGCAGACACAGGCAGTTGGTCACTAAACTTGAATAGGTGAGTATTGATATTATCATCATCATCATCAATACCACCAGGTGGAAGACATGCTGCAGAAGATGATTGAGCCACAGGATCTGCAACAGCTGGAGGTTGATAAGGAACATATTGCAGTATGTCCAAATCAAACAACTCCACAGGGTTTTGTGGAATCTTGTCCAAAGGAGATTCATTAAACTTCACATGCAGAGTCTCTTCAACTATCTTTGTTCTGCAGTTGAAGACTCTGTATGCCTTGCAAGTAGATGAATAACCAACAAAATACCCAGCATCCACCTTAGGATCAAATTTATGGAGTTGATCCTTTGTGTTGAGAATAAAACAGGGACACCCAAATGCTTTGAAAAATGAAATTAGAGGAGCCAAATGATGGAGTCTTCATCATCAACCTCTGATTTACTAAAACTCTATTCTGCACATAGCAAGCTGTGTTGACAGCTTCAGCCCAAAAGGTCAGTGGCAAACCAGAGTCAGCCAGCATGGACCTTGCAGCTTCAATGAGGGTCCTGTTCTTTCTCTCCACTACTCCATTTTGTTCTGGAGTCCTTGGGATGCTAAACTGCCTTTTGATTCCCTTTGAGAGATAGAAGTCATCAAGTGTATGATTCCTGAATTCAGTTCCATTATCACTCCTGATACACTTGACTGGAAGGGAATACTGCTTCTCAATATACAACACAAAGTTAATAACCTCTGAGCAACCTCATCCTTTGAATGTAGAAAGAAAGTCCATACAAATCTGGAGTAATCATCCACAATTACCAGACAGTATTTCTTCTTTGCCATGCTCATCACTCTCACAGGACCAAATAGATCCATATGCAGTAATTGCAAGCAGGCAGTGGACTTAGGCTCTTCAATAGGAGGGAATGAGACTTTGTGCTGTTTTCTTTTAAACAAGCAGTGCAGGTTTCATCACAGTGGAACTCCTTTATTGGTAAGCCTCTGACTAAACTATTGTGGATAAGCTGATTCATGTTTTGAAATTAACATGACCCAGCCTTCTGTGCCACAGTTTAGATTCTTGAGAAGAGGCTTTGGAAAATAGGCAAGGATTGCCTTTGAGATCTATTTTCTTGGAAAGATCTAAGGCATACACTCTTCCTGTCCTGTTGGCTCTCAGGAGAGTGTGATCATCCAACACCTTGTCAATCAAGTGCAAAATTTGGATGACAGAATCCTACAGTTCTGACTGGTGAAAAGAGCAACATGGCCTTTATCACACATTTGACTGACACTCAAGAGATTGTACTTGAGATTTTCCACATGATTAACATCATCAAATTTGATTTCTCCATTGGAGACAAAGCCATTACCAATGATGTAACCCTAGCATCATTGCCAAAAGAAACAAATCCCTTCTTTCCTTGAGAGTAGTCATGAAGAAGAGAGCTGTTCCCAGTCATGTGCATAGATCCCCCACTGTCTACATACCAGATGCTACTTTGGCATGTTGGAGAACCCTGCAATAATAAACAATCAGTTAGTTTTGGAGACCCAAACCTTTTGGTTTTGGGCCTGGTCTCATCAATAGATGGTAAACTAACAGGTTTATTTGAAACAACAGCCTGAGAGGAAGAAGATGGTGAAGAAGAGGAATCCTTTGGCTTGGATCTCCTTTTCTGTGGTTTCAACATAGGAGCATCTAGTTGGTTAACTCTACCCAACAGATGTTGAACCATCATAACCAGCTGTGTCTGATTTTGTGATAAAGCTTTCAGCTCATCAGACACATTGCCAGTGGAGTTTGATAAGTTCCTATGTTGCACCTTCTTCTTCTGAGCACTCTCAGCTGTCACCTGTTTAAACCCTTCCTTTTGGATTTCTTTGAGGACTTAAGGGTTACAGGATTTGATGTTGCTGATACAAATGTGGTCTCAAACTCAGTTTTCATTTTTACCATTTTCTCTTTAATTTCTTCTTTTTGTTTGAGTTTGGAACCTCTTTTGTACCAGCAATCATCTGTAAGATGATTGAACAAACCACATACTTCACATGGTTCTTCTTCATCTTAGGTTGATCATCAACTAAAGAGGGTGAAGCAACTGAAGACTTGCTCTTCAGTGCTTTGGAAGCATTGTTTGCTTTCTTGACTGCCTCTTTAGTAGTCTTCAAACTCTTTCTACTGACAGTTTTCTTCTCTTCAGTACTGACAGCAGTTGGAGTTTGAACTTCAGGTGTTAAATCCTGCTCTCTAGTCCTTTCAGGACTTTCAGAATTAACTCCTGAGTTGATCAACTCATTGATCATGTGAGTGTCAGCATTTGAACCATCAACATCAGCTGATAGGTTCAGAGAGGGCTTGATGCTGACTTCTACTTCTGATTGTGCTGTATCAGAAAGTAGATCACATGATGAGATGGATTGGTTATCACTCTCACCATCAGATTCTACCTCTGCTCTTGGAGTAAAATCTGTAGGTGGAGCAGTGTGATTGTAACCAATGCCAAACTTCACATTGGAAGCAGATTGCTTACTAAGAAGCATTTCAAAACCTTTGCATGATTGTACCCATCTATCACACTCTACCTGGGTAACTGCAAGGGTTTCTTTGAGATCTTTATACTTCTCTAGAAGTATCTCTTCCCTAGCCTTATCATCAGTTATTTGGCATTTCAGTTTGTAAATCTCATCATTTTATCATTAAGCACAGACTCAAATTCAGCTTTGTTTTGGAAATTATTTGTTCTAGCTCAATGTTCTTGTTGATTAAAGCTACATTTGCTTCTCTAATAGATGCAAATGCTGCTATGCATGTGTCAGAACATAATTTGGCTTTTGCCTCAGAGGATACCTGTGATACCTTTGGTGTAGAGGCATTAGAGGATGAAGTATCAGCAGAATCCAAAGCCATAAGAGCTAGATTTCCAAATGGACTTTCACCACCATGTTGACCAGCACCTGAGAACAGTTGTTCATGACCAGACATGTCATCTGGTAAACTGCTCCAGTCAACAACTCCTGGGGTGAAGAAGCTGTGTGTTGAGGTTGAGTTTGTTGATGAGATTGGGAAGGCTGTGGTTCAGGCAATGCTTGTGGTTGTTGTGCAATTGGAGCTTGAACAGAATTTGGTTGAGGCACATAATAGCAGGGATAAGGATATGACATTTGACCCTGGGGAACAAAGTATGCAGGAGATCTAGGATGTGAATAATGACCAGAACCAGCAGGATGTTGCCCTCTGTTTTGTGGACTAGTACTAGGAAAAGTCACAAAGGGTGCAGAAGAGTTAGATCCAGTTGATCTACACTCTCTTGCAAAGTGTCCTAGCCTTTGGCATTTGTGACACCTCAACTTACTCTTGTCAAAACCAACTTTGGTTTTGCCAGAGAGTCCAGGAAATTTCCTGCCAGTTCTCTTATAGAACTTCTGAGATCTGATATTAATCAGTGCCATTTGGCTCAGAATATCCATCTCTTCTAGATCATCATCAGCTATTCCTTTCAGATCATCCATGATGAAGCATAAATTGTCACTATTACTGCCAGAATGACTCTCAATACCAACAAATGCATGATCAGAACTATTTGAAGAGAAATCTATATGCTCATCATAATTGCTTTCAGATGCAGCATATTCTGACTCATGACCAACCAAGGCAGTATTGCCTGGTACAAAGTCATCAGTGAGCTTTCCTGATGAGGACAGTTTCCTCTTCTGCTCTATCTCTCTTTCAAATGTAAGCAGTTTCCCATGAAGTTGGGTGAGAGATAGGCCTTCTAGATTTGCACTGGAGCGTAGGACAATAGTGTATGTGTCCCATCTCTCAGGCAGTGATCTGAGGAATCTGTTGTTCATCTGGCTATTGGTGTATTCCTGTTTCACCATTTTCAGCTCAGATATCAAGCAGGAAAAACGCTCAAACTGTTGAGTCAGTGTCTCACCCTTTCTATGAGAGAATGTCTCATATTGTTGGGCAAGGATTCTCTATTGTTTGCTAAGACCTCATCTGTGCCACCGAATTGTTCCTTCAGGGCATTCCAGAGATCATGAGCAGTTTCATGATGCATAAGCCCTGAATAGATTTCATTAGGCAGTGCCATGGCCAGAATTCCATGGGCTTTAGCATCAATCTCAAATAGTTTCCGATCTTCATCAGAGTATTGTTCCTTCTTCTTCGGAACCATTTGATTGGTTTCCGGATTGTTCACCATAGGCTTATGTGGTCCATGTACCACAGATGTCCAACAACCTGAACTGTTAACAGACAGGTGATGAAGCATTCTTCGTTGCCATATGTTATACTCGGTCCTAACCAGCATCGGAGGCTTGGTTGAGGAACCGGTATTGTGAGGATCATTAGAAGGAGTCGTCATCTCGGATTCAATCAAATTCGGTTAAGCTAAAACAGATTTAGAACAAAAACGCAACAACCAATTGAACCAGAAGATCTCAAAAAATGAACGAAAGCGGCAGAAATTCAATAATCTATAACCAGTTCTTGCAAATACGCTAATTCAATCAAACACAGATATCAATTAGCAGTTTCAATGATCAATTGTTAGATCGATCAATGATTAACCTGCTCTGATACCACTTGTTAGGATCAGTGATCTATGTTTGATTGATTGAAGAGTATAGCAGCGGAATTCAAACAATGAATTAGTCGATTCACAAGAACAAAACGATATTCAATGAAGAACAAAGACGGTTATAGAGAGAGAGAATATCTGCAAATATATTTCATTCAATATTCGCTTTCGTGGTAACAGAATGTCACAATTACATTAGGTCGACACCTCTTATATAAGAGATGTGACGTCTGCTGATGTCACTTGATAGTGACATCTAACAGATTTATTACAACTGAAACACAACTACTGAAGATGTCAAAACAGCTGACATCTTCTTACAAAAAATGCTAAGTGTTATCAGTTGTTATAACTACTGAAAAATATAAACTACTGAAACTACAACGACTGAAGAACAAGCTCTTCAGTCGTTTTACAAAACTACTGAAACTAAAAATATAAAACTACTGATATCACAACTACTGAAGAAGTACTCTTCAGCAGTTGTGACAAACTACTGAAGCTTCAGTACTTGATCTTCAGACTTTGACTTCAGATGTTTCATCAGCTGATGACTTCAGTAGATATCATCAGCTGATGTCTTCAGTCTTTGTCTTCAGACTTTGTACATCAGTTGTTGATCTTGATCTTCAGCACTTGTCAGTACTGTTTCAGCTTCAGCACTTGTGTCTTCAGCATGTGGGACTTCAGAGGTTTTTCATCTTGGCTCATTGGTTCTTTTGGTCAACTTCAGTTTTTTCAGTTTTGGGTTTGAGGTTCTTATGTTGTTCCTTTGGTTACAGGCCATAATGTTGCAACAATTAGAAAAATCTTTTAATGGTAGTCCCCTAAAAAGAATGGGTGTAAAACAATGGTTCATATTTTTAAATTACATTGGTCCAATCGGTGATGCCATAAAAAGAATTTAGAGGATGATGCTTAGATAAAGGCAAGTTGATGGGGAAGTAGATTCCTTGGATCCCATATTCAAGAAGATAAGTATCCTTATTTCTCGGGGCTCGCATTAGCATCGTAAGGTCAGGAAATATTAAACTAAATCTTTAGAAAAAGCATTCATTTGTGAGAAACAAAATAAGAATGTCTTGAGGCAAATTTTGAGAGACACTTAACAAGTTGAATGCTAGCTCTGGCACAAAATTGACTTTATCCAAAGTGAGAGATCCATTCAATACGTCGCCTTGACCAATCATCTTACCACATTTCTCGTCACCAGCAAATGCCACATACCCTCCATTGATAATACAATAATTTGTCAATGAATCTTTCAACCTGGTCATATGTCTAGAGCATCCACTATCAACGTGCCAAAAACTATTTATAGCTTTAGTGGATGACTCCTCATAAGGAAGACCCATCACCACCTTTTCTGTTGCGAGGACTTTCTCACATTGGCACACTGGAGTACTTTCTTTAATTTCCTCAATAGTGGCACGTAGTAGCTTGCTTCCCTTTGCCCTTCTCCTTAGTTGTTTCTTCATCAACTCCCATTCATACCTTAAAGCCAGTCTAACATCATTTCTCCAAAATCAAACATTAACACTTCATTCACCACAATCCTTCTTTCACTCAAACATTTACTTTTACTACTTGTCCAACTACCTCATGCTTAAGACTCTTATTAATTTAAGCCATTGGGTAAATTCTTTGAAAAGATCAAAATCCTCAATACTCGCCTCTTTATCCATTATCTTAACAACTAAGGCTTGGTTAATTTCTTCTTTGCTTTCTTCAGCTTCAGCACTCCAGTCAAAACTAGTAATTAGCGTTTTCTTTCTTCTGCTTACTCTTCCTTCTCTCCACCAGAAACAAATCATGGAATGCCAGATTTGCTTGGGTCATTAAAATTGGCAAAGGACATTCTCTTTTAAAATGTCCTAAATGCTTACAGTTAAAACATCTCAACTTGGATTTTTCAAAACCCAATCTAGAGTTGGAATTTTGACCTCCAAAGTTCTTTCTGACAGTTCTTTCCTAAACCTCCAGGCTTGGAGAGTCAACATCGCCATCTGCCACTGAATGTCTGTTTCTTCCAAGTCATCAGGATCAACTTGATACATATCTTCCATCATCATCCCTTTACCTTTCAATTCACCAGCCACAAGTGCTTCATAGCTATAAACAAACATGCCAACAATGCCATTGTGTCAGATGAAATTGAAGTTCCAGAAGCAACTTTTGAGTTAATTTGATCTTTGAATGAGCTACCACCACCACTGAGTCTGGAACTGCTTCTTGCACAAATTTGAGGATGAGCAAAGCATATTCACCCTGTGGTTGTTTTGTCAAATAAGTTCGATGTATACCCCATTATTCGTTAGACTTCCAGAATAGGTGAATGTAGTTGGAACACGAAAGAGAGGAGAGAAGATGTCAGCAACCGGTGC
The DNA here is from genome assembly GCA_025506515.1 of Flaveria trinervia. Lineage (NCBI taxonomy): Eukaryota > Viridiplantae > Streptophyta > Magnoliopsida > Asterales > Asteraceae > Flaveria > Flaveria trinervia. The sequence goes on along the minus strand of CM046448.1, from coordinate 41,446,475 downwards.
TGATTTTATGGGATAGTTGGGAGCATCTGACTATTTATGGGCTAATCAAGTTATATTTATCCACACAGAGAGGATTCTCATTCTTAGGGGGAATCCATGTATAGAGAAATTGAAGACGCAATCAAAAAGTGATGATATGAGCAAGTTTCTAACGATGAATCTACGTGTATGCTGATTTGTTTGATATTGTCAGTTGTGGATTGGAACCTTCAACTTTTGCCAAATACATCATGTGAAGACGCCAGGAGAGCACAATGTTTTATATTGGGATATGTTGAATGTTAGGGGGAATTTCTACAGTTGCTAATGTTAATCAGGTTAGACTGTGTGAAGATTGAAGCAATGGAAAAATGTTCATGTCATTATCTGGAAAAATCAGTCATATGGGGAATCTTACTGCTATGATGGTGTTCTGCAAAGTAAACGAAAGTTGTTGTGCCTAATTCATTTTTAGGGATACTGTAGTAACCTGACGGATCGACAACGTTGGCTAATATGGTTTTTCGTTTGATTCTATTGGAAACCAGAGCAAAGATTAACTGAAGATTGTAAGAGGTGTTATCTACTATTCGCAAGCAACATCCAAGGCGGAATTTGTTGGAGCATATATAGTCATATATAGTGTGTCCGTCGCTTGTTGAATAGTCTAGGCTTAATGTAATACACCTGATATGTTGTAAACACATGAAACTGGGTCATTCGCAGGAGCATATGCGAATGAGACTCAGTCGTACGACTGAGCCATGCTAATGGACCAGTCGTGCGACTGAGAGATGCGATTGGGACATTCGTAAGACTAAACCATAAATATGGTCCAGTCGTACGATTGAACCATACGCGTGGTCCAGTCATACAATTGAACCATACGCATGGTCCAATCGCACGAATGGGCCCAGTCGCATCTAATATGGGCTGAGGCCTATATATACCAGTTTAAATATGTAGAGAGATAAGGATTTTGAGAGGAGTCTGCCCGGAGCCTAGGGCTGCTAGATGAGAGGGGAGATCATACTCGATCTCCCCTTGCCAAGTGTCTTGATTCTTATGTTGTAACGAGCTTGTAATCGTTAGGTTTTATCAATGAAACCATTAAATTATAGTTCGTGTTATTGATTGTCTCTTGGTTTCTGCTGTTGTTTATCCTTCCGTCAAGATCACGCTCGGATGTTTACCGATCCAGCCGACTTCACACTAGGCGCATGGGCAGTCTAGGCACATGGGACACTTAGTCGATTCTGGCCTAAACCTAGGTGCATGAGTATGTTTGGGTGCATGAGTTGGGCGTTTGGGCAAACACTTAGAAAATTCGATCGTTGGGCACATGGGCCAATTTCAAGCGCATGGGCAACCAACTTACACTAATCAATATAATCTAGTCCCCAATCTAACATTCATCATGTTCTAAGCTTAGTTCTTACATTCTAAGCATCATAAGCACATATGTAACATGATCTTAACATCATAAACAACTAAAAAAAAACCCCCACTCACAATCACATACACACATACATACAGGTATACACACCCATTAATTAAAAATGTTCATACATGTATTTCTAGCCCCAAAATCAGATAAAACATGTAAAAAGGGGTTCTAGAACTCACCTTTGACAACTTTTGAGTATGACTTCTGCAAACCGAATGAAATTGCGTTTGACCACCTAGAAACCTACCAAAAACACAACCTAAACATAAACAAACACATATAAGCACATAACCAAGGCTAGAACTAGTCAAGAGCACCTCAAAAACATGAATTCTTACCTTGAATTCAGCCTTCTTCTACACCTACTCTCTAAAATTGAACTTTTCTTCACTTTCTCTCTCTAAAACCCGATGAAAAGAAGTGTGCAGGCATTATGGGCGGCCATGCCCACTTTATGTACCAACTTTTATTCTTTTGTCCTTTTTAACACATTTAGCCCCTCATCTTGGGTTAAATTATGTTTCTTCCTTTTCTGCACTTTTATTCTTTCTTTCTCGTCTTTTAAAATTTCAGGGTGTTACAAGTCCACCCCTCTTATAAGGTTTCATCCCCAAAACCTATTATTCCTTTAACAGATTTGGGTAATGTTGCCTTATTTCTTCCTCAGTCTCCCATATAGAATCGGATCCCTTTCGGTGCTTCCACTGTACATGCATTAGGGGAACCACTTTATTCCGTAACCTCTTCTCCTTACAATCAATGATCGCCACTGGTTGCTTTACATAATTGATCCGTTCATCTACTTCGATAGCCTCCAGTGATACAACCATGTCTTCATCGGCTAAACACTTTCGCGAATAAGATACATGGAATGTCGGGTGAATTCCACTAAACATATCGGGTAATTCCAACCTAAATTCTACTTCTCCTACTCGAGAAATTATTTGGAAAGGCCCTATGTACCTTGGGCTCAACTTGCCCTGCTTTCTGAACCGAATGATACCATTCCAAGGCGAGACTTTTAACATAACTCTATCACCCACCTGGAACTCAATCAGTCTACGTCTCTTGTCAGCATATGACTTCTGCCTATCTTTGGCTGGTTTTATAAAGGCTTTAATCTTCTCAAGCTTCTTAGTCATAGCCTCAATCACCTTGATACTTCCCAACTCCTTCTATCCAATATGACCCTAACAAACGGGCGTTCTACATCTTCTATCGTATAGCATCTCTTAAGGGGGCATACCAATGTTGGCATTATAACTGTTATTGTATGAGAATTCAGCTAATGGTAAGTGATTATCCCAACTTCCTCCAAAATCAATAACGCATGCTCGAAGCATATCTTCTAGCAATTGAATCGTCCTTTCTGATTGACCGTCCGTCTATGGATGATAGGTTGTGCTAAGGTGTAACCTCATCCCCATAGCATCATGAAATATCTTCCAAAATTTGGATGTAAACCGGGTGTCACAATCAGACACAATATACACCGGTACACCTTGATGAGCTATGATCTCCTTGATGAATAGGTCTATGAGTATCTCGGAGGAATACGTCTCACAGATCAGTAGGAAGTGAGCACTCTTTGTGAAACGGTCCACTATCACCTATATAACATCATACCCTCTTGCGGTACGTGATACCGTTGTCATGAAGTCCATGGTGATATGCTCCCACTTCCACTTGGGTATATCCAAAGTTTGGATCCTTCCGTACGGCTTCTGATCCTCAGCCTTCACTTGCAAGCAAGTAAGGCACTTACTCACATACTCCGCTACATCGCGTTTCATACCCGACCACCAATAATCTTTCTTCATATCTTGATACATCTTCGTGGCACGGGTGGATAGAGTATCGAGTCTTATAAGCTTCTTCCATAATCTTCCCACGTAAATCCCCATATCGAGGAAACCATATCCTTCCAAATCGGGTTTTAACACCGAGAGTGTTTTCACCCAAATTTGCGACTACACCTTTTATCCTTCTATAGTTAAGATGATCCCTTTTCAACACCTCATCTTGAAACTCTTTGACATGCTTCATAACATCAGAGGTCATAACCAACTGATAAGCCTTCACCCGAATTGGCTCGGGTCTCTCTTTTCAGCCAAGGGCATCCACCACTACATTGGCCTTGCGCGGATGGTAATGGATTTTGTAATCATAATCCTTTATGCACTCTAACCATCTCCTCTGCCTCATATTTAAATCTTTCTACTTGAAGAAGTACTTCAAGATCTAGTGGTCAGTGAAGATTGTGCACTTCATCCCCAACAAGTAGTGCCTCCAAATCTTTAATGCAAGACCACAACTGCTAGCTCTAAGTCATGAGTAGGGTACTTAACCTCATGAACCTTGAATTTTTGGGATGCATAAGCTATAAACTTTCCTCTCTACATCAACACATAAGCCAGTCTTGAATAGGAAGCATCTGAAGTAGACCACAAGATCCTCGCTTCCTTTGGGTAACGATAAGGCAGGAGCTTGAGTTAACCTTTTATTTAACTCTCTAAAAGCCTTCTCTTGCTCTTGACCCCATATAAACTTTACATCCTTACAAATCAGCTTAGTCAATAGAAAAGCTATTTTAGAGAAGTCTTGAATGAAACTTCTATAATAGCCCGCCAATCCTAAGAAACTACAAATCTTGGATGGCGTCCTTGGAGACATCCATTACATCACCACCTCCACTTTTGCCAAGTCCATCATAATCCCCTCAGGATTCACCACGTGACATAAGAACTGAACATCGCGCAACCAGAATGCACACTTTGACAACTTCGCATATAACTTCTCATTTCTCAACGTTTCCAACACCTCTCGAATGTGACTAGCATGCTCCTCCTCGCTCTTTGAATAAATTAAAATATCATCAATGAACACAATCACTAATTTATCCAACATCGGCCGTGTTGGACCAAAAGAACCAATAAGCCAGATCAGAAAAACCATTAAGTCCCACAGACATCAAAACAACTGAAGTGGTCTACAACAGCTGAAGACAAAGTCTAAAGACAACTGCTAAAGACACAGTCTGAAGACAAAGTCTAAAGACAAAGACTAAAGACAAAGTCTGAAGACAAAGTCTAAAGACAACAGCTGAAAACAAAGTCTGAAGACAACTGCTGAAGACAAAGTCTAAAGACAAAGTCTGAAGACAACTGCTGAAGACAAAGTCTAAAGACCAAGTTCTTAAAAGTTGTCACAACAGCTGAAGTAGTTCTCTTCAGTAGTTTGATGGTTTACTTTTCAGTAGTTTGTAATCAATAGTTTTATATTATGTAAAACATCTGAAGTTCTTACACTTCAGATGTTACAACTTCAGTAGTTGTAATCATAGCTTGTACTTAGCTTTTTTTGAAGGTGTCCTCAGTTGTTGTGGACATCTTCAGTAGTTTAGTTACTTCAGTTGTTTGTATAAATCAGTTAGCTGTCACTATCAAGTGACGTCAGCTAATGTCACATTCCTTTATAAAAGGAATGTTGACCTAATTTCCTCGGAACTGAAGTGTGTGCGTGAATGAAAACATTCTCTTTGCAGAAAACTTTCTCTCTCTATAACCGTCACTGTTTGATTGAATATTCATATTATTCTTGCTTAAATTTCGTCTAATTCTTGTGCTATTCCGCTGCAAATCTTAATCTAATTGATCAAACTAGATCCCGATCCTTTCAAATGGTATCAGAGCTGGTTAATCATTGATCGATTTAACAATTGATCATTGAAACTGCTCTTTTGATATCTAAGTTTGATCGAATTAGCAAATTTGCAAGAATTGGTTATAGAGTTGATTTTCTGTTGCTTCGGTGAATTAATTTGAGATTCTTCTTGTTTCAAACTGTGTTGTTGAGTTTTGAGCTAGATCTTTTAAAATTTCATTGAACGTATTTAAATTTGTGAAAATGGCTACATCAATCAATGATCCTCACAATACTGGCTCCTCAACAAAGCCTCGAATGCTTGTTAGGAGTGAGTATAACATATGGCAACGCCGAATGCTCCATCACCTATCTGTCAATAGTTTAGGTTGTTGGAAATCTGTGGTTCATAGACCATATAAGCCTATGATGAGTAATCCGGAAACAAATGAGATGGTTCCGAAGAAGAAGAGCAATACTCAGATGAGATCTTAAACTGTTTGAAATTGATGCTAAAGCCCATGGAATTCTGGCCATGGCACTGCCTAAACAAATCTATTCTGGACTTATGCATCATGAAACTGCTCATGACCTCTGGGTTGCTCTGAAAGAACAATTTGGAGGAACTGATGACGTCTTGGCAAACAATAGAGAGATCCTTGCCAACAATATGAGACATCTCTCATAGAAAGGGCGATTCACTGACTCAACAGTTTGAGCGATTTTCCTATTTGATATCTGAGTTGAAAATGGTTAAACATGAATATTCAAATAGTCAGATGAACAACAGATTCCTCAGATCCCTGCCTGAGAGATGGGACACATATACTATTGTCCTACGCTCCAGTGCAAATCTGGACAATCTATCTCTCACCCAACCTCATGGGAAACTGTTAACATTTGAAAGAGAGATAGAACAGAAAAGGAAACTGGCTTCATCTGGGAAGCTCACTAATGATTTTGTACAAGGGAATACTACTCTGGTCGGTCATGAGTCAGAATATGCTGCATCAAAAAGTTCTTATGATGAGCATATAGATTTCTCTTCAAATAGTGGAGATCCTGCTTTTGTTGGTGTTGATAGTAATTCAGGGTGTTGTAGTGATAATTTGTAATTTTTGATGGATGATTTGAAAGGAATTGCTGATGATGATTTGGAAGAGATGGATATTTTGAGCCAAATGCATTAATCAATATCAGATCTCAAAAATTTTACAAAAGGACAGGTAGAAAATTTCCTGGTCTCTCTGGAAAAACCAAAGTTGGTTTTGACAAGAGCAAGTTGAGATGTCACAAGTGCCATAGACTTGGACATTTTACAAGAGAGTGTAGATCATCTTGATCTAACTCTTCTGCACCCTTTGTGACCTTTCCATGCAATAGCTCACAAAAGGGCAACACTCTACCAGTTCTAGTCATCATTCACAAATTCAATCATCTCCTGCATATTTTGTCCCTCAAGGTCAAATGCCATATCCTTATCCCTGTTTTTACATGCCTCAGTCCAATCAGGTTCCAGTACCCATAGCTCAACAACCACATGCCCTACCTGAGCCTCAACCATCTCAATCAAATCAACAATCTCAATCTCAATCACATCAAAGCTTTTTCACACCTAGAGTTGTTGACTGGAGTAGCTTACCAGATGATCTTTCTGGTTATTCTGAACAAGTGTTTTTTGGTGCTGGTCAACATGGTGGTGAAAATCCTTTTGAAAATCTTGCTCTTATGGCCCTGGAGTCTACTGATATTTCATGCTCAAATGCATCATCATCACAGGTACCACAGGTATCTTCTGAGGCTAAGGCCAAGTTGTGTTCTGACTCATGCATAGCTGCTTTTGTCTCAATTAGAGAAGCAAATGTATCTTTAATTAATCAAAATCTTGACCTAGAGAAAGTGATTTCCAAAAGAAAAGCTGAGTTTGAGTCTGTCTTAAAGGAAAAAGTTGATGAGATTTACAAATTTAAATGCCAAATCACTGATGAAAAGGCAAAGGTAGAGGTCATTTTAGAGAATCATAAGAATCTCAAAGAAAGACTTGCACCTGCTCAAGTAGAGTGTGAACGCTGGGTAACATCCTGCAAGGGGTTTGAAATGCTTCTTAGTAAGCAAACAGCTTCAAATGTGAAGTTTGGGATTGGGTATAATCACATTGTACCTCCTACAGATTTTACTCCCAAGACAGAAGTAAAATCTGAAGGTGAAAGAAATCCCAAACCACATCATCATGTGTCTCATCCTCAAGTGATAATGCAAAATCAGAGGAAGAAGTCAGTAATAGTAGCTTAGCTAGTCAATCTGCTGATGGTCTCACTGCTGATAAACACATGATCAAAGAAAAGCTGAGCACTTCAGGTGTTGTCTCACAAAGTATTCAAAGTACTGAAGAGCAAGTAACAACACCTAAAGAGCATTTCAAACCAAATGAAAACAAACATGGTTGGACAACTGCTAAAGAGTCTATCATGAAATCCAAAAGTACTGACAGAAAACTTCTGAAGAACAAATCTTCAGTTGTTACAAATCCTTCAGTACTTAACATAAGTACTGAGAGGAAGAAAGTACTGAAGAACACACCTTCAGTAGTTTCATCGTTTTCAGTAGTTGAACAACAAAAGATGAAGAAAAAGCCATGTGAAATATATGGTCTATTCAATCATCTCATTGATGAATATTGGTACAGAAAGGGTTCCAAATTCAACAAAGATAAAATCATTAAAAAGAAAATTAATAAAATGAAAGATGAATTTGAAACCAAATTTGTGCCACAATCATCTCAATCTGATAACCCAAGTTCTTACAAAATCTAAAAAGAAGGAAGGGGTTTATCATAAAATAGCTGAAAGTATTCCTTATGGAATATCAAAACACCATACTAAGTTTGTGTCTTTCAAAAAGGAGGACATGGTGAGTCACAGGAACCAATAAAAAACAAGTACTGATATGTCTGCTGAACTGAAGGCTTTAACAACCAATCAGACACAACTTGTTATGATGGTTCAACATCTGTTGGGGAGAGTTAACCAATAGATGTACCTGTGATTAACCACTGAAAAGGAAAACTAAGCCAAAATCAAAGGAATCCTTTTTAGCACCATCTCCACCTTCAAAGGCTGTTAATCATGACAAATCAGTTAGTATAAAATCTGTTGATGAGAACAAACCCAAAACCAAAATGGTTTGGGTCTCAAAAGATAACTAGTTTGTTGTGACAAATGCAGGGTTCTTCAGCGTGCCATAGAAGCATCTGGTATGTGGATAGTGGAGGATCTATGCATATGATAGGGAGCAGTTCTCTTCTTCATGACTACTCTCAAGGAAAGAAGGGATTTGTATCTTTTGGTAATGATGCTAAGGGTTACATCATCGGCAAAGGCTTTGTGTCAAATGGTGAGATAAGATTTGATGATGTTAACCATGTGGAAATCTCAAGTACAACTTGTTAAGTGTCAGTCAAATGTGTGATAAAGGGCATGTTGCACTTTTCACCAGTCAGAACTGTCGGATTCTGTCTTCCAATGTTTTGAGAATGATTGACAAGATATAGGATGAATATACTCTCCTGAAGGCCAATAGGATTGGAAGAGTATATGCCTTAGACTTATCAAAGAAAATTGATCTAAAAGGCCATCCATGTCTGTTCTCCAAGGCCTCTCCTCAGGAATCTAAACTATGGCACAGAAGGCTTGGTCATGTGAATCTTAAAAACATGAACCAGCTTATCCATCATGGTTTAGTGAGAGGTCTGCCATTAAAGGAGTTCAAATGTGATGAAAACTGCTCTGCTTGTTTAAAAGGAAAGCAACACAAAGTATCATTCCATCCAATAGAAGAACCAAAGTTCACTACCTGCTTGCAATTACTGCATATGGATCTTTTTGGTCCAGTAAGAGTGATGAGCATGGCAAAGAAAAAATACTGTCTGGTAATTGTGGATGATTATTCCAGATTTGTATGGACCTTCTTCTTACATTCAAAAGATGAGGCTGGTCAAATCATCATCTACTTTGTGTTGCATGTGGAAAAGCAGTACTCCCTTTTTGTCAAGTGTGTGAGGAGTGATAATGGCACAAAATTTAGAAACCACACACTTGATGAATTCTATTTCTCTAAGGAATTAAGAGGCAGTATAGCATTACAAGAACTCCTGAACAAAATAGAATGGTGGAGAGAAAGAACGGGACCCTTATTGAAGCCGCAAGGTCAATGTTGGCTGATTCTGGTTTGCCACTAACCTTTTGGGCTGAAGCTGTCAACACAGCTTGCTATGTGCAAAATAGAGTGTTAGTAAATCAGAGATTGATGAAGACTCCTTATGAAGTGTTACATCATTTGGCCCCTCTGATTTCCTTCTTTAGAGCATTTGGGTGTCTTGTTATATTCTTAACACAAAGGATCCACTTCAGAAGTTTGAATCAAAGGTGGATGCAGGGTACTTTGTTGGGTATTCATCTACTTGCAAGGCATACAGAGTTTTTAATTGCAGAACAAAGATAGTTGAAGAAACCTTGCATGTAAAGTTTAATGAATCTCCAAAGGAGAAAATCCCACAAACCCTGTGGAGTTATTTGATTTGGACATACTGCAATATGTTCCTTATCAGCCTCCAGCTATTGTAGATTCTGTGAATCCATCATCTCCTGCAACTAGTCATTCATCTGGTGATACAATTGCAAGGTTTAGTGATCACCTGCCTAAGTCTACTAACCTTGATGTTCCCGTAGCTTCAGCAGTTCCATCCACAACAAATGCTGATGAGATCTCTGATTCCTCTACTTCATTTGAATTGCCATCTCATTCTAGGTTTCAAGACTCTGGATCAACATCTGTTGCTGCTGAATCACCTACAAACACTTGCACAGATCTTATTAAGTATCAAGAACTGAAGAATCACCCCATGTCTCAGATCATTGGTGACATCAATGCTGGTGTTTCAACTAGAAGTCAATTGTCCAATTTCTGCTTTTATGCTCTCTTCATCAGTCAGCAAGAGCCAAAGAACTATCATATTGCATTAAGACACAATGGATGGGTTGAAGCCATGCAACTTGAGCTTCTTCAGTTTCAAAAGCAGCAAGTGTGGGAACTAGTTCCTCTACCCCAAGGTAAGTGTGCAATAGGCACTAAATGGGTGTTTAGGAATAAAACTGATAAAAAAGGTCAAATTGTCAAGAACAAGGCCAGACTGGTTGTACAGGGGTTTTCACAAGAAGAAGGTATTGATTATGATGAAACCTTTGCCCCTGTAGCCAGACTGGAGGCAAACAGATTGTTCTTAGCTTATGCTGCTTTCCATAATCTTAAAGTTTTTCAAATGGATGTCAAAAGTGCATTCTTATATGGTAAAATAAAGGAATAAGTTTATGTGTGTCAACCACCAGGTTTTGAAGATCATAAACATCCAAATTGGGTGTATAAGCTTGATAAGGCTCTTTATGCGTTAAAACAAGCTCCCAGAGCCTGGTATGAAACACTGTCTAACTTTCTTCTTCGAAATAATTTCACTAGAGGCTCCGTAGAAAAAACTTTGTTCATTAAGAAAGTAGGCATGCATAAGCTCCTTGTTCAAATTTATGTAGATGATATTATTTTTGCATCCTCTGATCCACAGTTGTGTGATGCCTTTACTAAGTTGATACAACAAAAGTTTGAAATGAGTGCCATGGGAGAATTACAGTTCTTTCTGGGTTTGCAAATCAAACAAATGGCTGATGGAACTTTCATTCATCAGTCTAAATATACAAAGGATTTGTTGAAAAGTTTGATTTACAAAATTGTAAGCCCTGTTCTACTCCCATGTGCAGCACCACACAACTGGATGTTGATCAGAAACGTAAAGCAGTTGATGAAACTCTTTACAGATGTATGATTGGTTCCTTGATGTACCTTACAGCTTCTAGACCAGACATTATGTTTGCAACTTGTGTCTGTGCTAGATTTCAGGCTGCACCTAAAGTATCCATATGATTGCAGTCAAAAGGATCTTTAGATATTTGCAAGGAACTCAATCTCTCGGACTTTGGTATTCCACTGGGAACTCTTGCAAATTAGTTGCTTTCTCTGATAGTGACTATGCAGGGTGTAAATTAACCAGAAAATCAACCTCTAGTGGATGCCAATTTCTAGGCAATTGTTTGGTTTCTTGGCAAAGTAAGAAACAAACTTCAGTTGCTACATCCACTGCTGAAGCAGAGTACATTGCTGCTGCAAGTTGTACATCTCAGGTACTCTGGGTTCAGAATCAATTACTGGATTATGACATTATAGAGACTAAGACTCCTTTATAATGGACAGTGCTTCAGCTCTTTGTATTGTTAAGAATCCTATCCAACATTCTAGGACCAAACATTTTGAGATCAGACATCATTTATCAGGGATTGTTATGAAAAAGGTCTGATTGATCCAAAGTTTGTTCCTAGTGCTGATGAGCTTGCAGATATATTTACTAAGCCTTTGGACAGTGCAACTTTCCAAAATCTAGTGCTAAGGCTTGGTATGCTGCAGCTTGAATGATTTGACAACTACTGATGATCTCAGTTCACAAGTACTGATGGGCATTAGTATACAGCTGTCAAAAATAAGTACTGATAAGTTATTTTATCTTTAGTAGTTTTCATAACTACTGAAGACTAAATTACTTAAAAGTACTGAAGTATTTTATTTGTTGAAAAGTACTGATGTAGTTACAACTATTGATGTCTGTTTTAACAGATAAGTACTGATGACCAATGAAACATCTGAAAATCAGATAATCTGCTGAGTAAGTGTTAAGGTCAAATGAAACAACTGAGATCTGTGAATTGATGACAACAACTGATGAGCAATTTTACTCTTCAATTATTTCAAACAGCTGTTGTTTCATTTCAAAACAACTGAAGCCAAAACCAAGTCTTCAGTAGTTTCAAACTACTGATGACTAACACCAGGTCTTCAGTTGTTTACAACATCTGAAAGTTAAAACCATATCTTCATCCGTTTTCTAACAACTGATGACTAACACCAAAACTTTCAGTTGTTTTCTTTCAGCCGTTTCATAACCTATAAATACCTAACCCTAACTTCAAACTTTTCATAAGTCATTTTCCGAACGTTCATCTTCCATTAATGGCGACCATGCAAATCAAACCACAACACAACTGCGTTGCCTACTTCACAAAATTGGCTTTTTGGACTAAGTTCGATGTTGCCATTGATCTGATGGTTGATTCCCCGTATCAAAGTGCTTTTCTTCTGACAGGATCAGTGATCTCAAGTTTGATGGATTAGAGTGTAACGCAGCGACATAAGATCAAGAATTAGACAAATTATAGCAAGAGTTTGATATTCGTATGCATTAAGAACAAATACGGTTGTAACGAGAGAATATATTTCTGTGAAAAAGAATGTTTCAATTATATCAAATGTTTCTGCTCAATCATTCACCTCTTACAATTAGGTTGACACTCCTTATATAGAGTGCAATCACTGCTGATATCACGGGATAGTGACATCTGGCAGATTTATTACAAAAATAACTAACACTTAACAAACTACTGAAATGTTCACAACTACCGAGAACATATCAGAGAGTGCTAAGCACAAAATATAAAACTACTGATGCTAAACTACTGAAACTAAACTAATGAAACTAAACTACTGATTACAAAACTACTGAAAAGGGAAAATATAAAACCACTGAAAGAAAACCATCACAACTACTGAAGAAGACCTCTTCAGCTGTTGTGACAATGTCTGATACTTGGTCTTCAGTACTTGTCTTCAGCACTTGTCTTCAGACTGTCTTCAGTATTTGTCTTCAGACTTGTCTTCAGCACTTGTGTCTTCAGCACTTGTGTCTTCAGACTTTGTCTTCAGCACTTGTGTCTTCAGACTTTGTCTTTAGCACTTGTGTCTTCAGACTGTCTTCAGTACTTGTCTTCAGACTTTGTCTTCAGCACTTGTGTCTTCAGACTTTGTCTTCATCACTGTCTTCAAACTTTGTCTTCAGCACTTGTGTCTTCAGACTTTGTCTTCAGCACTTGCATCTTCAGACTGTCTTCAGCTCTTGTGTCTTTAGCAGTTGTTGTGACGTCTATGGGACTTAAAGGTTTTTCTGATCCGGCTCATTGGTTCTTTTGGTCCAACAAACTCCCCCTGAACCAATGCAGCCAAAACCTTTAACTTTATTGAGGTCCCACTTATTGTTGGCAAAGACTTCTCTTGATCAGCTTCAGAGAATCGGATCAGCACAGGCCAGGAAGAGGTTTCTAATCATGTGTTTGGCTAAGTATGGAGGGAACTCTGTTTTGGGGAATCTGGACATAGAGTTGTGATCCCAACCATGAAACCTACTTCCCATTTACGAGTCTGTAAGACTCACGAACATAGGCCTCAAGGAGAACAACCTGTTCCTCCTTGGAGAGTTCTTCTACTCCTCCTTCAAAGAAGAACTCTGGACCATAGTACTCAGATAGGTACTTTACAGTCCTGCCAATCTTCAACTCCACAGTAGTTATCTCCCTATAAACAAATTCATCAGGATGGGTGCCCTCAAGGAGTAACTGGAGCTCATTCTTCTTAATGTCTTCAAGCTTCTTATATAATAACCACTTTTTGATCATCTTGTTTTCTAGTAAGGCTTGAGGGGTCATTTTTGATTGATGAGCCTTCTTGAATTCATCGAGTATTTCTCAAGGTGAGACTATAATGGCCAACATGATTGTAGAGTCTATTGTTTTTCTAACCTGGCCATTGTATCTATGTGGAATGGATCTTTTGTGTATTCTAGAGCTCACCTTGGGGTCTGGCCATACTCTCACTCTCTCTTTTTGATACTGAAATGTGTGTCTGAGAGTGTACAGCCTCTGAGCATGCCCTTTCATGGCTTGTATAGATGATGACTGGGGAAATTCCTTGTCAACCATCTTCAGTAGTTGCTCATCGTGCTGCTTCTGCTGTTCTTCATCTTCTATTTTGACTCTAACCATTTCCCTTTGTGAGTCAGGTGTGATCATGAGTTGACTCCTGGGTTCTGGTACCCTTAGAACAGCAGAGAGTGGCAGACTATCATCTTCATCATCTTCTTCTTCATCTTCTTCTATCCTCAGCACCCTTCTCCTCCTTCTAGGTGCATCACTGGATGATGGTTGGGTTGGTTTTTGTGGTAAAGGAATTGGTTTTGAGGGTTGAGGATGTTTGGATTTGAGTTTTGAGATTGGTTTGGAGATTTGAGGGGTAGGCTGTTTTTGAGTGGGTGATTGGGAAGGTTGTTCAAGCATTTTGGTTGTAAGTTTGGCTTTTGTGAGTTTTGCCATTTCAAGCCTTTTCCCAGCTCCAGCCTCATCAAGTGCTTCAATAATTATCCCCTTATGAAATTGCTCAGACAAACAGATTCTGGTGGCTATAGCCAGAATGCTGTCTCTGGTCCATGAACGAATCTCCATCAGTGATCTTCCTAAATATTTGGCTATGAATCAAATCATGATCTCCAATCTCTCTTTCTCCAGCACACTGTACCCAGCCCATCTGTTTTGGATTTTGTTTACTTCCAACCTCCTGATCTCACTGTCTAGTTTGGTTGTATCAAAGTCTTGCTTGAAGAGTTGCTCAATGATTTTGTCCATGGATCGGCTGTGTGCTTTATCTGCATCTTTTATCGGCTCCTCCAAGGATTTTTCTTTAGCATTCTTTTGATCACCAGCATTTTTCTTTCTTTTGTAAGTGATCAGTTGTTGTTCCTTTTCCTTCTCCAACTCCTTGGTTTTCTCTTGTGCCTTCTCATCCTCAGTTCTTTTTCTTTTCTTTTCTTTCACTGTTGTACTCTCCCCCTTTTTGGATGCATTGGTTGCAGGGGTTTGTACCGCAGAAAGTTTCTTGTGCACAGCATCATCAATGAGTGGTTGTAGACTTGACGAGATCCTCTCATCAATGGCTTTATGAACAATGTCATTGATGATGGGAGTGATGAGAGGTAAGGATTGTTGGAATGCAGCAACCATCTGCTTAGGGGGGTTCTGTCCCTGAGAGATAGTGCCAAAGGCAGAGGCTGGAGGCTCAGTGAAGTTAGAGGGTGAAGTGTTTGGGGGACCTTTGAATGAAGGTGCCATATGTGGGTTAGTGGGGGCAGATAGACTTACATCCTGAGACTTCTTGGCAAGCAGTTCTTGTAGTCTGCTTACCTCAGCCTCCAGGATGGTGTTGTGGGCTAGAACATCATAGAAAAAGCCTAGGTCATCATCAGCAGATGTTGAATCACCTGACCTCTTGCTTGTAGCAGGATGTACATGCACCGGGTGTAGACCAGTTTTAGCATGTGCCCCTTTTTCTTGGAACTGGGGACTTCCAGCCTCAGGACGATGTCCTTCATCAGTTGTTGCCTCTGGTGAGGTCTTAGCTATGTTACCAGCCTCATTCTGATCATGTGCTGATTCAGAAGAGGTGGCAGCCTCACCAGATGTTCGTATCTGCATATCCACACCAGGAGATAGAACAGTTAAACCCTGGTGCTATGGGTTGTCAAGAGCATGTTGATCCTCTTCCTCAATTGTTGTGGTTCTCCCCTTTGTTGGTGTTTGTTGGGGAGGAGGAGAGGCATGCAGCTGAGTCAGCACGTTTGCAATTATAATGGTTGGACTTTGGGGGGCATTTGCTTGGGGAGAGGAGATAGAAACATATTGCATTCGGGGAGAGGAATGCTCTTCAATGATAACCTCCTCAAGTGAGATAGGTCTCAGCGATGTGGTTGCCCCTGATAAGGTTGCATCAGGATCCTTTTGAGAGGATACTTGTGCGGTGTTAGCTGGTAGAGTCTCTGATACTGTTGGGGGGTTTAAACCAGCAAGTATATCATGCCTTGGTGGTACAGGAGCATCTTCAGGGGACTCATCTCCCTGAATAGCTGTTTTGGGCCGTTTGGTTTTTGGTTTGGTGGGGACTCTGGATCTGGTGGTGGAAGCTGTGGGTTCCCTCTGCTTGGGCTTTAGCATTCGGGCAGCTTCTTTGAGAGTGAGGTCTGAGTTGTGCCTGGAGTATACCTCAGCCAAAATAGCTGGTGCAGGGACTCCAAGGCCAACAAGGCCATCAGATTTTAATTCATTTAAAATAATGGCCATCAGAAACCTGGGATATAATAGCCGGTGGTTTGCCGCAGGTTTCTGAGTCAAGTTCTTTATTTCTAGAAACACGATTTCAGAGAAATTTAGCGGTTGGTGTTCTAGAATAGAATACAATACCTGTTGCCATTGGGATGACATTTGATCCCAAGAGGATGTCTTTGAAGCTAAGCATACATTTACCATATGAAAGATAAGTTTTTCAGCATCATGGAAATGTTTCTTCAGAATAGTTATAGCCCGAAGATCACCTTCATACCCATTATTGATAAAGGACATATCCATTGTGCCCTTTGGGTATTCAGTCACAGTGGTGGAGTCGTGTAAGTGTAATGCCTGACGAATGATGTCGGCTGTAACAACCACTGTGTTGGACCAAAAGAACCAATGAGCCAAGATCAGAAAACCTCTAAGTCCCACATGGTATCACAACAACTGCTGAAAGCCTCATCAGCAGTTTGACAAGTGCTGAAGACTTCAACAGCTGAAGATCAAGTGCTGAAGACTTCAACAGCTGAAGAACTAAGTGCTGAAGTACAACAGCTAAAGAACACAAGTGCTGAAGCTGAAAGATCAAAGTACTAAAGTACAACAGCTGAAGAGTTTACAAGTGCTGAAGATCAACAACTGATGTACAAAGTCTGAAGACAAAGACTGAAGACATCAGCTGATGATATCTACTGAAGTCATCAGCTGATGAAACATCTGAAGGTCAAAGTCTGAAGATCAAGTACTGAAGCCTCAGTAGTTTGTCACAACTGCTGAAGAGTACTTCTTCAGTAGTTGTGATATCAGTAGTTTTATATTTCGAGTTTCAGTAGTTTTATGTTTCAGTAGTTTTGTAAAACGACTGAAGAGCTTGTTCTTCAGTCGTTGTAGTTTCAGTAGTTTCTAATCAGTAGTTTTATATTCTGTACTTAACACTCTGATATGTTCTCAGTAGTTGTGAACATTTCAGTAGTCTGTTAAGAGTTAGTTATTTTTGTATTAGATCTGCCAGTTGTCACATTCCGTGATAACAGCAGTGATTGTTGCACTCTATATAAGGAGTGACAACCTATTGTAATACGATGAATGAATGATTTGAATGATTTGATTAGAAACATTCCATATCTATAAACATTCCTTGAATCAGAAATATATTCTCTCGCTATAACCGTATGTGCTCTTAATGCATACAAGCATCGACTTCTTGCTACAATTTGTCTAATTCCTGTTCGTATTCCGCTGCTTTGAACTCTAATACATCAAACTTGTGGTCGCTGATCCTGTCAAATGGTATCAGAGCAGGTTAATCATTGCTCGATCTAATAATTGATCATTGAAACTGCTATTCAAGATCTAAGTTTGATTGAATTAGCTTTTGTTATTGCAAGAAACGGTTATAGAGATGAATTTTCTGTATTTCTGGTCATTCATCCTGAGATCTTCTCTTGGTTTTCATTGAGTTTGTTGTGGTCTGTGTAAAACTTTTAAAAGCTTGAATTAAATTGTTTCTGAACTGAAAATGACTACTCCCTCCAATGATCCTCACAATACTGGTTCCTCAACCAAGCCACCAATGCTGGTTAGGAATGATTATAACATATGGCAACGACGAATGCTCCATCACCTGTCTGTTAACAGCGCAGGTTGTTGGACATCAGTGGTACGTGGTCCACACAAGCCTATGGTGAATAACCCGGAAACCAATCAAATGGTTCCGAAGAGGAGGGAGCAATACTCAGATGAGGATAAGAAGTTGCTTGAAATTGATGCAAAAGCCCATGGAATTCTGGCCATGGCACTGCCAAATGAAATCTACTCTGGGCTAATGCATCATGAAACTGCCCATGACCTCTGGAATGCCTTGAAAGAACAATTTGGAGGAACAGATGAGGTCTTGGCAAATAATAGAGAAATCCTCGCCCAACAATATGAGACATTTTCTCATAGAAAGGGTGAGACACTGACTCAACAATATGAGCGGTTCTCTTGTTTGATCTCTGAATTAAAAATGGTCAAACTTGAGTACACAATATTCAGATGAATAACAGATTTCTCAGATCACTGCCTGAGAGATGGGACACATTACTATTGTCCTACGCTCCAGTGCAAGTTTGGACAAACTATCTCTCACCCAACTCCATGGGAAACTGCTCACGTTTGAGAGAGAGATAGAACAGAAGAGAAAGCTGTCTTCATCTGGAAAGCTCACTGAAGACTTTGTACTAGGCAACACTGCCTTGGTTGGTCATGAGTCAGAATATGCTTCATCTGAATGCCAGTATGATGAGCATATTAATTTCTCTTCAAGCACTTCTGAGTCAGCATTTGTGAGTATTGATGGTTAGTTTACTGGGTGTAATAATGACAATTTATGCTTCATTATGGATGATCTCAAGGGGATTGCTGATGATGACTTAGAAGAGATGGATATTTTGAGCCAAATGGCCCTGATAAATATCAGATCTCAGAAGTTCTATAAAAGAACTGGAAGAAAATTTGCTTCCATTAGAGAAGCATTTGCTTCCATTAGAGAAGCAAATGTAGCTCTAATTAATAAGAACATTGAGCTAGAACAAATAATTTCCAAAAACAAAGCTGAGTTTGAGTCTGTGCTTAAAGATAAAAATGATGAGATTTATAAACTGAATTGCCAAATATTGATGATAAGGCTAGAGAAGAGGTACTTCTAGAGAAGTACAAAGATCTCAATGAAACCCTTGCAGTTACCCAGGTAGAGTGTGATAGATGGGTACAATCATGCAAAGGTTTTGAAATGCTTCTTAGTAAGCAATCTGCTTCAAATGTGAAGTTTGGAATTGGTTACAATCACACTGCTCCACCTATAGATTTTACCCCAAGAGCAGAGGTAGAATATGATGGTGAGAGTGATAACCAATCCATCACATCATGTGATCTACCTTCTGATACAGCACAATCAGAAGTAGCAGTCAGCATCAAGCCCTCTTTGAACTTATCAGCTGATGTTGATGGTTCAAATGCTGACACTCACATGATTCATGAGTTGATCAACTCAGGAGTTAATTCTGAAGGTCCTGAAAGGACTAGAGAGCAGGATTTAACACCTGAAGTTCAAACTTCAACTGCTGTCAGTACTGAAGAGAAGAAAACTGCCAGTAGAAAGAGTTTGAAGACCACTAAAGAGGCAGTCAAGAAAGCAAACAATGCTTCCAAAGCATTGAAGGGATTTGTTTCTTTTGGCAATGATGCTAGGGGTACATCATTGGTAAGGGCTATGTCTCCGATGGAGAAATCAAATTTGATGATGTTAATCATGTGGAAAATCTCAAGTACAATCTCTTAAGTGTCAGTCAAATGTGTGATAAAGGCCATGTTGCTCTTTTCACCAGTCAAAACTGTAGGATTCTGTCATCCAAAGTTTTGCACTAGATTGACAAGGTGTTGGATGATCACACTCTCCTGAGAGCCAACAGGACAAGAAGAGTGTATGCCTTAGATCTTTCTAAGAAAATAGATCTCAAAGGCAATCCTTGCCTATTTTCCAAGCCTCTTCTCAAGAATCTAAACTGTGGCACAGAAGACTTGGTCATGTTAATCTCAAAAACATGAATCAGCTTACCCACAATAGTTTAGTCAGAGGCTTACCAATAAAGGAGCTCCACTGTGATGAAACCTGCACTGCTTGCTTAAAAGGAAAACAACACAAAGTCTCATTCCCTCCTATTGAAGTGCCTAAGTCCACTGCCTGCTTGCAATTACTGCATAGGATCTATTTGGTCCTGTGAGAGTAATGAGCATGGCAAAGAAGAAATACTGTCTGGTAATTGTGGATGATTACTCCAGATTTGTATGGACTTTCTTTCTACATTCAAAGGATGAGGTTGCTCAGAAGATTATTCACTTTGTGTTGTATATTGAGAAGCAGTATTCCCTTCCAGTCAAGTGTATTAGGAGGGACAATGAAACTGAATTCAGAAATCATACACTTGATGACTTCTATCTTTCAAAGGGAATCAAAAGGCAGTTTAGCATTCCAAGGACCCCAGAACAAAATGGAGTAGTGGAGAGAAAGAACAGGACCCTCATTGAAGCTGCAAGGTCCATGCTGGCTGACTCAGGTTTGCCACTGACCTTTTGGGCTGAAGCTGTCAACACAGCTTGCTGTGTGCAAAATAGAGTTTTAGTAAATCAGAGGTTGATGAAGACTCCATATGAAGTCCTCCATCATTTGGCTCCTCTGATTTCATTTTTCAAAGCATTTGGGTGTCCCTGTTTTATTCTCAACACAAAGGATCAACTCCATAAATTTGATCCTACGGTGGATGCAGGGTATTTTGTTGGTTATTCATCTACTTGCAAGGCATACAGAGTCTTCAACTGCAGAACAAAGATGGTTGAAGAAACTCTACATGTTAAGTTCAATGAATCTCCAAAGGACAAGATTCCACAAAGCCCTGTGGAGTTATTTGATTTGGACATACTACAATATGTTCCTTATCGAACTCCTGCTGTTGCTCCTGTCAACAGTTCACCACCTGGTGGTACTGCTGATGATGATGATGATTGCAGTACTCACCTCTTCAGGTTTAGTGATCAGCTGCCTGATTCAGCTAGACCTGATGTTCCTGCAGCTCCAGTAGCACCATCCACAACAAATGCTGATGAGATCTCTTCGAATTCAACTTCCTTTGAATTACCATCCACTGATTGGTTTCAAGGAAATGATTCACCATCACCATCTGTTACTGCTGAGCCTGCTACAAACACTTGCACAGATCTCATTGTGTATCAAGATCTGAAGAATCACCCTATGTCTCAAATCATTGGTGATATCACTGCTGGAGTATCAACAAGAAGTCAATTGTCAAATTTCTGCTTCTATGCTCTCTTCATCAGTCAGCATGAGCCAAAGAATTATCACATTGCTTTAAAGGACAATGGATGGGTTGATGCCATGCAGCTTGAGCTTCTTCAGTTCAAGAGAAACAGCAAGTGTGGGAACTGGTTCCTCTACCTCCAGGTAAGTGTGCAATAGGCACTAAATGGGTGTTTAGGAACAAAACTGATGAAAATGGGCTTATTGTTAAGAACAAGGCCAGACTGGTTGTTCAGGGGTTTGCACAAGAAGAAGGTATTGATTATGATGAAACCTTTGCCCCTGTAGCCAGACGGAAGCAATTCGATTGTTTTTAGCTTATGCTGCTTATCAAAACCTTAAAGTTTTTCAAATGGATGTCAAAAGTGCATTTTATATGGAAAAATTAAAGAAGAGGTTTATGTATGTCAACCTCCAGGCTTTGAGGACAATAAACATCCTAATTGGGTGTATAAGCTTGATAAGGCTCTTTATGGTTAAAACAAGCTCCTAGAGCCTGGTATGAGACATTATCAAATTTTCTTCTGGAAAATAATTTCACTAGAGGCTCCATAGATAAGACTTTATTCATTAAGACAGCTGGCAGCATAATCTACTTGTTCAAATTTATGTAGATGATATCATTTTTGCATCCTCTGATCCAAAGTTGTGTGATGCCTTTACAAAGTTGATGCAACAGAAGTTTGAAATGAGTGCCATGGGAGAATTACAGTTCTTTCTGGGGTTGCAAATCAAACAAAAGGCTGATGGAATTTTCATTCATCAGTCCAAATATACAAAAGATCTTTTGCAAAAGTTTGATTTACAAAACTGTAAGCCCTGTTCTACCCCTATGTGCAGCACACACAACTGGATACAGATCAGAAAGGTAAAGTGGTTGATGAAACACTTTACAGATGTATGATTGGGTCCTTGATGTATTTAACAGCTTCTAGACTAGATATTATGTTTGCTACATGTGTTTGTGCTAGATTTCAGGCTGCACCTAAAGAGTCTCATCTGATTGCAGTCAAGAGGATCTTTAGATATCTGCAAGGCACTCCATCTCTAGTTTATGGTATTCTACTCGACATTCTGGTAAATTAGTTGCTTTTTCTAACAGTGACTATGCAGGGTGTAAGTTGACCAGGAAATCAACTTCTGGTGGATGTCAATTCCTAGGCAACTGCTTGATTTCTTGGCAGAGCAAGAAACAGACCTCAGTTGCTACATCAACTGCTGAAGCAGAGTACATTGCTGCTGCAAGTTGTACATCTCAGGTACTCTGGCTTCAAAACCAACTTTTGGATTATGGCATTACAGAGACTAAGACTCCATTGTTAATGGATAGTGCTTCAGCTCTTTGCATTGTCAAAATCCAGTCCAGCACTCTAGGACCAAACATATAGAGATCAGACATCATTTTATAAGGGATTGTTTTGAAAAAGGTCTGATTGATCCTAAGTTTGTGCCTAGTGCTGATGAGCTTGCAGACATTTTTACTAAGCCTTTGGATAGTTCAACTTTCCAAAACCTGGTGTTAAGGCTTGGTATGCTGCAGCTAGAATAAGTGACAACTACTGATGATCTTAGTAATAAGTACTGATGATCATTAGTAACTAGGTCACATATAAGTACTGATGAGCTCTTTTACCCTCAGCAGTTTTTATAACTACTGAAGGCTAAATGTCTCACAAGTACTGAAGTACTTCATTTGTTCTACACTACTGATGTAGTTACAACTACTGATGCAGCTACACACTACTGCAATCAGTAAAAACAGATAAGTACTGATGTCCTATGAAACAACTGAAATCAGCCAAAAAGGTTGATGAATGTGTTGAGGACAGTATGAAACAACTGACAAGCTAAGAATTGACGAAAACAGCTGAAGAAAACTTTCTCTTCAGTCGTCTCTACAACTGCTGTTTCATTCTAAACAACTAAAGCAAAACCATGTCTTCAGTAGTTTTATAACTACTGATGACTGATACCAAGTCTTCAGTTGTTTACAACAGCTGATGACAAAACCACTGTCTTCAGTAGTTTCATAACTACTGATGACAAACACCAAGTCCTCAGTTGTTTCAATCATCTGAAGTCAAAACCACGGTCTTCAGTAGTTTTCTAACTACTGATGCCTAACACCACGACTTCAGCTGTTTCAACGTCTGAAAGGATAATACCATGTCAATGGTCGTTTAAAACTACTGATGACTAACACCACATCCTTCAGTCGTTTTATTACCCGCACCCTATAAATACCCCTGACCTAATCCTTCAATGCTTCATCTTCTTCAAACCTAACGTTCCTCTCCAAAACTTCCCTCTTCTCAATGGCATCCATGCAAATTAAACCGCGACACAACTGTGTTGCCTACCTCACTAAATTGCCTATCTGGACTAAGTTCGATACTGCTATCGATCTTATGGTTCAGTCCCAATACAATACGGCATTTCTTCTGAATCCTATACTACATGCCGAATCCGTTCAACATTTTGGATGAACGTTACTATTACCACTGGGGAGAACAACACACCATCTCTCCAGTCGGTCGTCAATAACAAGAAGTAGTCATCACTCCTGCATAATCCGCCAAATTCTTCATCTGAATGATGCTAGTTCTCCTGCTGGATATCCGAAGGGCACCACAGATCTATCCTTTGCCCAACATGGATATCAAGGCGATCTCAGTGCCTCCACTATCATGAAGAAACACTTTAATGACGCTGAGCGCCTAATTTTTCACATGGTGAATGTATGTTTGGCCCCTAAGACGTCGTCTTGGGATCAAATGTCGACAAAATGGCAGCAGGTAATGTATTCTATTCTTGAGCAACAACCGCTAAACTTTTCAGAAATAATATTTTCGGAGCTCAAGGACATGGCTCAAAAACTAACTGCCAACCGTTGGATACTATATCCACGGTTCATAATGGCCATCATTACAAACCAGCTTAATGCTGAGGGACTTTTTGGCTTGGAGTCCCTGCTACGGCTGTTCTGCCGGAAGTATACTCCCGGCACAACTCTGACCAGACACTCAAAATGGCTGCCAGCTGCGAAAACCCACGCAGCTGGAACCCACAGCCACCACCTCCAACTCAAAATCCCCACCAAACCCACCAAAAAGAAACCCAAAATGGCTACTCATGGAATTGAGTCCCCTGAGGATGCCCCTGCAACACAAACGCAGGATATATCCACTAGTCCAAACCCCCCTAGTGGATACAATGACTCTTCCAGCCATAGCCGCTCAGGCTTCCTCTCAACAGGAGCCTGCAGCAACCACACAAGGGGTACCTACATATCTGGGATCTTCCTCACTTGAGGGGATTGCCATTGAAGAGCACCAACCTCCCCAGGTGCACACTGCTTCTATCCCTTTACCCCAAACAACCGCCCCTCACAGCCCAACTTTAATAGTTGCACAAGTGCTGACTCAACTGCACTCCTCACCCCCTCCCTAGAAACCACTTACTACTAGGAACACCTCTACAATTGAGGGGGAGGAATGTTGGACCAAAAGAACCAATGAGCCAAGATCAGAAAACCTCTAAGTCCCCCATGGTATCACAACAACTGCTGAAAGCCTCATCAGCAGTTTGACTGCTGAAGACTTCAACAGCTGAAGATCAAGTGCTGAAGACTTCAACAGCTGAAGAACTAAAGTGCTGAAGTACAACAGCTAAAGAACACAAGTGCTGAAGCTGAAAGATCAAAGTACTAAAGTACAACAGCTGAAGAGTTTACAAGTGCTGAAGATCAACAACTGATGTACAAAGTCTGAAGACAAAGACTGAAGACATCAGCTGATGATATCTACTGAAGTCATCAGCTGATGAAACATCTGAAGGTCAAAGTCTGAAGATCAAGTACTGAAGCCTCAGTAGTTTGTCACAACTGCTGAAGAGTACTTCTTCAGTAGTTGTGATATCAGTAGTTTTATATTTCGAGTTTCAGTAGTTTTATGTTTCAGTAGTTTTGTAAAACGACTGAAGAGCTTGTTCTTCAGTCGTTGTAGTTTCAGTAGTTTCTAATCAGTAGTTTTATATTCTGTACTTAACACTCTGATATGTTCTCAGTAGTTGTGAACATTTCAGTAGTCTGTTAGAGTTAGTTATTTTTGTATTAGATCTGCCAGTTGTCACATTCCGTGATAACAGCAGTGATTGTTGCACTCTATATAAGGAGTGACAACCTATTGTAATACGATGAATGAATGATTTGAATGATTTGATTAGAAACATTCCATATCTATAAAATTCCTTGAATCAGAAATATATTCTCTCGCTATAACCGTATGTGCTCTTAATGCATACAAGCATCGACTTCTTGCTACAATTTGTCTAATTCCTGTTCGTATTCCGCTGCTTTGAACTCTAATACATCAAACTTGTGGTCGCTGATCCTGTCAAATGGTATCAGAGCAGGTTAATCATTGCTCGATCTAATAATTGATCATTGAAACTGCTATTCAAGATCTAAGTTTGATTGAATTAGCTTTTGTTATTGCAAGAAACGGTTATAGAGATGAATTTTCTGTATTTCTGGTCATTCATCCTGAGATCTTCTCTTGGTTTTCATTGAGTTTGTTGTGGTCTGTGTAAAACTTTTAAAAGCTTGAATTAAATTGTTTCTGAACTGAAAATGACTACTCCCTCCAATGATCCTCACAATACTGGTTCCTCAACCAAGCCACCAATGCTGGTTAGGAATGATTATAACATATGGCAACGACGAATGCTCCATCACCTGTCTGTTAACAGCGCAGGTTGTTGGACATC
Organism: Flaveria trinervia; assembly: GCA_025506515.1. Classification (NCBI taxonomy): domain Eukaryota; kingdom Viridiplantae; phylum Streptophyta; class Magnoliopsida; order Asterales; family Asteraceae; genus Flaveria; species Flaveria trinervia. The sequence goes on along the minus strand of CM046448.1, from coordinate 41,420,704 downwards.
AGTGGTACGTGGTCCACACAAGCCTATGGTGAATAACCGGAAACAATCAAATGGTTCCGAAGAGGAGGGAGCAATACTCAGATGAGGATAAGAAGTTGCTTGAAATTGATGCAAAAGGCCATGGTATTCTGGCCATGGCACTGCCAAATGAAATCTATTTTGGGCTAATGCATCATGAAACTGCCCATGACCTCTGGAATGCCTTGAAAAAACAATTTGGAGGAACAGATGAGGTCTTGGCAAATAATAGAGAAATTCTTGCCCAACAATATGAGACATTCTCTCATAGAAAGGGTGAGACACTGACTCAACAATATGAGCGGTTCTCTTGTTTGATCTCTGAACTAAAAATGGTCAAACTTGAGTACACAAATATTCAGATGAATAACAGATTTCTTAGATCACTGCCTGAGAGATGGGACACATATACTATTGTCCTACGCTCCAGTGCAAGTTTGGACAAACTATCTCTCACCCAACTCCATGGGAAACTACTCACGTTTGAGAGAGAGATAGAACAGAAGAGAAAGCTGTCTTCATCTGGAAAGCTCACTGAAGACTTTGTACCAGGCAACACTGCCTTGGTGGTCATGAGTCAGAATATGCTTCATCTGAATGCCAGTATGATGAGCATATTAATTTCTCTTCAAGCACTTCTGATTCTGCATTTTTAAGTGTTGATGGTCAGTTTACTGGGTGTAATAATGACAATCTATGTTTCATTATGGATGATCTCAAGGGGATTGCTGATGATGACTTAGAGGAGATGGATATTTTGAGCCAAATGGCCCTGATAAATATCAGATCTCAGAAGTTCTATAAAAGAACTGGAAGAAAATTCCCAGGACTCTCTGGCAAAACCAAAGTTGGTTTTGACAAGAGCAAGTTGAGGTGTCACAAATGCCAAAGGCTTGGACACTTTGCAAGAGAGTGTATATCAACTGGATCTAACTCCACTGCACCCTTTGTGACTTTTCCTGGCAATAGTCAACAACACAGAGGGCAACATCCTGTCACTTCTAATCATCATCCTCAACAACAATATCCGGCATATTTTGTTCCTCAGAGTCAAATGCCATATCCGTACCCTTGTTATTACATGCCACAGTCAAATCAAGTTCAAGTTCCTATGGCACCACAACCTCATGCACTACCAGAACCTCAGCCATCCCAATCTCATCAACAACCTCAACCTCAACAACACAGCTTCTTCACCCCAGGAGTTTTTGACTGGAGCAGTTTACCAGATGACATATCTGGTCATGACCAACTGTTCTCAGGTGCTGGTCAACATGGTGGTGACAATCCTTTTGGGAATCCAGCTCTTATGGCTTTGGAGTCTGCTGAAACTTCATTTTCTAATGCCTCTACACCTCAGGTATCACAGGTATCCTCTGAGGCAAAAGCCAAATTATGTTCTGAACCATGCATAGCAGCATTTGCTTCCATTAGAGAAGCAATGTAGCTCTAATTAATAAGAACATTGAGCTAGAACAAATAATTTCCAAAAACAAAGCTGAGTTTGAGTCTGTGCTTAAAGATAAAAATGATGAGATTTATAAACTGAATTGCCAAATAATTGATGATAAGGCTAGAGAAGAGGTACTTCTAGAGAAGTACAAAGATCTCAATGAAACCCTTGCAGTTACCCAGGTAGAGTGTGATAGATGGGTACAATCATGCAAAGGTTTTGAAATGCTTCTTAGTAAGCAATCTGCTTCAAATGTGAAGTTTGGAATTGGTTACAATCACACTGCTCCACCTACAGATTTTACCCCAAGAGCAGAGGTAGAATCTGATGGTGAGAGTGATAACCAATCCATCACATCATGTGATCTACCTTCTGATACAACACAATCAGAAGTAGCAGTCAGCATCAAGCCCTCTTTGAACTTATCAGCTGATGTTGATTGTTCAAATGCTAACATTCACATGATTAATGAGTTGATCACTCAGGAGTTAATTCTGAAGGTCCTGAAAGGACTAGAGAGCAGGATCTAACACCTGAAGTTCAAACTTCAACTGCTGTCAGTACTGAAGAGAAGAAAACTGACAGTAGAAAGAGTTTGAAGACTACTAAAGAGGCAGTCAAGAAAGCAAACAATGCTTCCAAAGCATTGAAGAACAAGTCTTCAGTTGCTTCACCCTCTTTAGTTGATGGTCAACCTAAGATGAAGAAGAAACCATGTGAAGTATGTGTTTGTTCAATCATCTTCAGATGATTGTTGGTACAAAAGAGGTTCCAAACTCAAACAAAAAGAAGAAATTAATGAGAAAATGGTAAAAATGAAAACTGAGTTTGAAACCACATTTGTATCAGCAACATCAAATCCTGTAACCCTTAAGTCCTCAAAGAAATCCAAAAAGGAAGGGGTTAAACAGGTGACAGCTGAGAATGCTCAGAAGAAGAAGGGGCAACATAGGGACATATCAAACTCCACTGGCAATGTGTCTGGTGAGCTGAAAGCTTTATCACAAAATCAGACACAGCTGGTTATGATGGTTCAACATCTGTTTGGTAGAGTTAACCAACTAGATGCACCTATGTTGAAACCACAGAAAAGGAGGTCCAAGCCAAAGGACTCCTCTTCTACACCATCTTCTTCCTCTCAGGCTGTTGTTTCATATAAACATGTTAGTTTACCATCTATTGATGAGACCAGGACCAAAATCAAAAAGGTTTGGGTCTCTAAAACTAACTGATTGTTTATTATTGCAGGGTTCTTCAACATGCCAAAGTAGCATCTGGTATGTAGACAGTGGGGGATCTATGCACATGACTGGGAACAGCTCTCTTCTTCATGACTACTCTCAAGGAAAGAAGGGATTTGTTTCTTTTGGCAATGATGCTAGGGGTTACATCATTGGTAAGGGCTATGTCTCCGATGGAGAAATCAAATTTGATGATGTTAATCATGTGGAAAATCTCAAGTACAATCTCTTGAGTGTCAGTCAAATATGTGATAAAGGCCATGTTGCTCTTTTCACCGGTCAAAACTGTAGGATTCTGTCATCCAAAGTTTTGCACTTGATTGACAAGGTGTTGGATGATCACACTCTCCTGAAAGCCAACAGGACAGGAAGAGTGTATGCTTTAGATCTTTCTAAGAAGATAGATCTCAAAGGCAATCCTTGCCTAGTTTCCAAAGCCACTTCTCAAGAATCTAAACTGTGGCACAGAAGGCTTGGTCATGTTAATCTCAAAAACATGAATAAGCTTACCCACAATAGTTTAGTCAGAGGCTTGCCAATAAAGGAGTTCCACTGTGATGAAACCTGCACTGCTTGTTTAAAAGGAAAACAGCACAAAGTCTCATTCCCTCCTATTGAAGAGTCTAAGTCCACTGCCTGCTTGCAATTACTGCATATGGATCTATTTGGTCCTGTGAGAGTAATGAGCATGGAAAAGAAGAAATACTGTCTGGTAATTGTGGATGATTACTCCAGATTTGTATGGACTTTCTTTCTACATTCAAAGGATGAGGCTGCTCAGAAGATAATTCACTTTGTGTTGTATATTGAAAAGCAGTATTCCCTTCCAGTCAAGTGTATTAGGAGTGACAATGGAACTGAGTTCAGAAATCATACACTTGATGACTTCTATCTTTCAAAGGGAATCAAAAGGCAGTTTAGCATCCCAAGACTCCAGAACAAAATGGAGTAGTGGAAAGAAAGAACAGGACCCTCATTGAAGCTGCAAGGTCCATGCTGGCTGACTCAGGTTTGCCACTGACCTTTTGGGCTGAAGCTGTCAACACAGCTTGCTATGTGCAAAATAGAGTTTTAGTAAATCAGAGGTTGAAGAAGACTCCATATGAAGTTCTCCATCATTTGGCTCCTCTGATTTCATTTTTCAAAGCATTTGGGTGTCCCTGTTTTATTCTCAACACAAAGGATCAACTCCATAAATTTGATCCTAAGGTGGATGCAGGGTATTTTGTTGGTTATTCATCTACTTGCAAGGCATACAGAGTCTACAACTGCAGAATAAAGATGGTTGAAGAAACTCTACATGTTAAGTTCAATGAATCTCCAAAGGACAAGATTCCACAAAGCCCTGTGGAGTTATTTGATTTGGACATACTGCAATATGTTCCTTATCAAACTCCTGCTGTTGCTCCTGTCAACAGTTCATCACCTGGTGGTACTGCTGATGATGATGATGATTGCAGTACTCACCTCTTCAGGTTTAGTGATCAGCTGCCTGATTCAGCTAGACCTGATGTTCCTGTAGCTCCAGTAGCACCATCCACAACAAATGCTGATGAGATCTCTTCGATTTCAACTTCCTTTGAATTACCATCCACTGATTGGTTTCAAAGAAATGATTCACCATCACCATCTGTTACTGCTGAGTCTGCTACAAACACTTGCACAGATCTCATTGTGTATCAAGATCTGAAGAATCACCCTATGTCTCAAATCATTGGTGATATCACTGCTGGAGTATCAACAAGAAGTCAATTGTCAATTTCTGCTTCTATGCTCTCTTCATCAGTCAGCAAGAGCAAAGAATTATCACATTGCTTTAAAGGACAATGGATGGGTTGATGCCATGCAGCTTGAGCTTCTTCAGTTTAAGAAACAGCAAGTGTGGGAACTAGTTCCTCTACCTCCAGGTAAGTGTGCAATAGGCACTAAATGGGTGTTTAGGAACAAAACTGATGAAAATGGGCTTATTGTTAAGAACAAGGCCAGACTGGTTGTTCAGGGGTTTGCACAAGAAGAAGGTATTGATTATGATGAAACCTTTGCCCCTGTAGCCAGACTGGAAGCAATTCGATTGTTTTTAGCTTATGCTGCTTATCAAAACCTTAAAGTTTTTCAAATGGATGTCAAAAGTGCATTTTTGTATGGAAAAATTAAAGAAGAGGTTTATGTATGTCAACCTCCAGGCTTTGAGGACAATAAACATCCTAATTGGGTGTATAAGCTTGATAAGGCTCTTTATGGGTTAAAACAAGCTCCTAGAGCCTGGTATGAGACATTATCAAACTTTCTTCTGGAAAACAATTTCACTAGAGGCTCCATAGATAAGACTTTATTCATTAAGACAGCTGGGCAGCATAATCTACTTGTTCAAATTTATGTAGATGATATCATTTTTGCATCCTCTGATCCAAAGTTGTGTGATGCCTTTACAAAGTTGATGCAACAGAAGTTTGAAATGAGTGCCATGGGAGAATTACAGTTCTTTCTGGGGTTGCAAATCAAACAAAAGGCTGATGGAATTTTCATTCATCAGTCCAAATACACAAAAGATCTTTTGCAAAAGTTTGATTTACAAAACTGTAAGCCCTGTTCTACTCCCATGTGCAGCACCACACAACTGGATACAGATCAAAGGTAAAGTGGTCGATGAAACACTACAGATGTATGATTGGGTCCTTGATGTATTTAACAGCTTCTAGACTAGATATTATGTTTGCTACATGTGTTTGTGCTAGATTTCAGGCCGCACCTAAAGAGTCTCATCTGATTGCAGTCAAGAGGATCTTTAGATATCTGCAAGGCACTCCATCTCTAGGTTTATGGTATTCTACTGGACATTCTGGTAAATTAGTTGCTTTTTCTGACAGTGACTATGCAGGGTGTAAGTTGACTAGGAAATCAACTTCTGGTGGATGTCAATTCCTAGGCAACTGCTTGATTTCTTGGCAGAGCAAGAAACAGACCTCAGTTGCTACATCAACTGCTGAAGCAGAGTACATTGTTGCTGCAAGTTGTGCATCTCAGGTACTCTGGCTTCAAAACCAACTTTTGGATTATGGCATTACAGAGACTAAGACTCCATTGTTAATGGATAGTGCTTCAGCTCTTTGCATTGTCAAAAATCCAATCCAACACTCTAGGACCAAACATATGGAGATCAGACATCATTTTATAAGGGATTGTTTTGAAAAAGGTCTGATTGATCCTAAGTTTGTGCCTAGTGCTCATGAGCTTGCAGACATTTTTACTAAGCCTTTGGATAGTTCAACTTTCCAAAACCTGGTGTTAAGGCTTGGTATGCTGCAGCTAGAATAAGTGACAACTACTGATGATCTTAGTAATAAATACTGATGATTATTAGTAACTATGTCACATATAAGTACTGACGAGCTCTTTTACCGTCAGCAGTTTCTATAACTACTGAAGGCTAAATGTCTCACAAGTACTGAAGTACTTCATCTGTTCTAAACTACTGATGTAGTTACAACTACTGATGCAGGTACAACTACTGCAATCAGTAAAACAGATAAGTACTGATGTCCTATGAAACAACTGAAATCAGCCAAAAAGGCTGATGAATGTGTTGAGGACAGTATGAAACAGCTGACAAGCTAAGAATTGACGAAAACAGCTGAAGAGAACTTTCTCTTCAGTCGTTTCTACAACTGCTGGTTCATTCTAAACAACTGAAGCAAAACCATGTCTTCAGTAGTTTTAAAACTACTGATGACTAATACCAAGTCTTCAGTTGTTTACAACAGCTGATGACAAAACCACTGTCCTTAGTAGTTTCATAACTACTGATGACAAACACCAAGTCCTCAGTTGTTTCAATCATCTGAAGTCAAAACCACGGTCTTCAGTAGTTTTCTAACTTCTGATGCCTAACACCACGACTTCCGCTGTTTCAACGTCTGAAAGGATAATACCATGTCAACGGTCGTTTAAAACTACTGATGACTAACAACACATCCTTCAGTAGTTTTCTTACCCTACCCTATATATACCCCTGACCTAATCCTTCAATGATTCATCTTCTTCAAACCTAACGTTCCTCTCCAAAACTTCCCTCTTCTCAACGGCATCCATGCAAATTAAACCGCGACACAACTGTGTTGCCTACCTCACTAAATCGCCCATCTGGACTAAGTTTGATACTGCTATCGATCTTATTTTTCAGTCCCAATACAATACGGCATTTCTTCTGAATCCCATACTACATGCCGAATCCCTTCAACAATTTTGGATGAACGTTACTATTACCACTGGGGAGAACAACACCCCATCTCTCCAGTCGGTCGTAAATAACAAAGAAGTAGTCATCACTCCTGCAATAATCCGCAAAATTCTTCATCTGAATGATGCTAGTTCTCCTGCTGGATATCCGAAGGGCACCACAGATCTATCCTTTGCCCAACATGGATATCAAGGCGATCTCAGTGCCTCCACTATCTTAAAGAAACACTTTAATGATGCTGAGCGCCCAATCTTTCACATGGTGAATGTATGTTTGGCCCCTAAGATGTCGTCTTGGGATCAAATGTCGACGAAATGGCAGCAGGTAATGTATTCTATTCTTGAGCAACAACCGCTAAACTTTTCAGAAATAATATTTTCAGAGCTCAAGGATATGGCTCAAAAACTAACTGCCAACCATTGGATACTATATCCACGGTTCATAATGGCCATCATTACAAACCAGCTTAATGCTGAGGGACTTGTTGGCTTGGGAGTCCCTGCTACGGCTGTTCTGCCGGAAGTATACTCCCGGCACAACTCTGACCAGACACTAAAAATGGCTGCCAAGCTGCGAAAACCCACGCAGCTGGAACCCACAGCCACCACCTCCAAATCAAAAGTCCCCACCAAACCCACCAAAAAGAAACCCAAAATGGCTACTCAGGGAATTGAGTCCCCTGAGGATGCCCCTGCAACACAACGCAGGATATATCCACTAGTCCAAACCCCCTAGTGGATACAATGACTCTTCCAGCTATAGCAGCTCAGGCTTTCTCTCAACAGGAGCCTGCAGCAACCACTCAAGGGGTACCTACATATCTGGGATCTTCCTCACTTGAGGGGATTGCCATTGAAGAGCACCAACCTCCCCAGGTGCACACTGTTTCTATCCCTTCACCCCAAACAACCGCCCCTCACAGCCCAACTTTAATAGTTGCACAAGTGCTGACTCAACTGCACTCCTCACCCCCTCCCCAGAAACCACTTACTACTGGGAATACCTCTACAATTGAGGGGGAGGAACACAGTGCACTTGAGAACCCACAGCACAGGGGTTTACCACTTCTATCTCCTGGTGTAGACAAGGAGCTTAGAATATCTAGTGAGGATGCCACCTCCTCTGACTCAGCACATGATCAGAATGAGGCTGGTAACATTGCCAAGACCTCACTAGAGGCAACAGCCGATGATGGACACTGTCCTGAGGCTGGAAGTCCCCAGTACCAAGCACAAGGGGCACATGCATCAACTGGTCTACACCCAGTGCATGTAAATCCTGCTCTAAGCAGGAGGTCAGATGATTCAGTTTCGGCTGATGATGACCTGGGCTTTTTCTACGATGTTCTTGCCCAGAACACAATCCTTGAAGAGAAAGTCAGTAGGCTGCAAAACCTACTTGATCAACTCTCACAAGGAGAAAGACCATCTGCCTCTACCCACCCACAGATGGCACCTTCACTTGAAGGTTCCCCAAACACTGAGCCACTCCAAACTCAACCACCTGCCTCTGCTTCAGGCCCTACTTCTCAGGAACAGAACCCTCCTGAGCAAATAGGTGTTGTACTTAAAAATTCCCTCCCTCTCATCACACCCATAATCACTGATATTGTGACTAAAGCCATTGATGAGAGGCTTTCCTCAACTTTACAGCCCTTGATTGATGCTGCTGTACAAAAGACTCTTTCTGCGGTACAAACCCCCTCCTCCAATGCATCCAAAAAGGGGGAGAGTACTGCAGTGAAAGAAAAGAAGAGGAAAAGATCAGAGGAAAAGAAGGAAGAAAAGCAAGCCCAAGAGGAGGAGAAAGAAAAGCAACTCTGCTCACTTACAAGCGAAAGAAAAGTGCTGATGATCATACTGCTGAAGACAAATCCTTGGAGGAGCTGGTAAAAGAAGCTGACACTACACACAGCCGCTCCATGGATAAAATAATTGAACAACTCTTCAGGCTGGGGTTTGACACAGCCACACTGGATAGTGAGATCAGAAGGTTGGAAGTGCAAGAGATACAACACCGATGGGCAGGGTATGATGCTCTGGAAAAAGAGAGGTTGGAAATAATGATCCGCTTTATTGCAAAATACTTAGAAGATCGTTAATGGAGATTCGCGCATGGACCAGGGATAGTATTCTGGCTATAACCACCAGAATCTGTCTATCTGAGCAATTCAACAAAGGGATTATTGTGGAAGCCCTTGATGAGGCTGGGGCTGGTAAAAGGTTAGAGATGGCTAAACTCACAAAGGCAAAACTAACTACAAAGATGCTGGATCAACCTTCCCTTCCACCCACTCAAACAGATCCTATCCCTCAAACTCCCAACCAATCTCTAAGCCAAAATCCAAACATCCTCATTCTTCAAAACCAACTCCTTCACTAACCCAACCATCATCCAGTGATGAACCCAGAAGGAGGAGAAGGGTTTGAGGATGGAAGAAGAAGACGAAGAGGAGGATGAAGATGATAGTCTGCCACTCTCTGATGTTCTAAAGCTGCCAAAACCCCAAGTCACCCATGATCCACCTGACTCTCAAAGGGAAATGGTCAGAGTCAAGATAGAAGAAGAAAAGACAGCAGAAACAGCACGATGAGCAACTGTTGAAGTTGGTTGACAAGGAATTTCCTCAGTCATCATCTATTCAAGCCATGAAAGGGCATGCTCAAAGGCTGTACACTCTCAGGCACACTTTTCAGTATCAGAAGAGAGAGTGAGAGTATGGCCGGACCCCAGGGTGAGTTCTAGAATTCATAAAAGAACTATTCCTCACAGATACAATGGCCAGGTACGAAAAACAATAGATTCTACCATCATGTTGGCCGTTGTAGTCTCACTTTGGGAAATCATTGATGAATTCAAGAGAGCTCACCAAGCAAAGAAGACCCCTCAAGCTTTACTAGAAAACAAGATGATTAAGAAGGGGTTGATATATAAAAAGCTTGAACATCCAGAAGAATGAGGTCCAGTTACTCCTTGAAGGCAACCATCCTGATGAATTTGTATATAGGGAGGTAACTACGGTGGAGCTGAAAAATGGCAGGACATGAAGTACTTATCAGAGTACTATGGTCCAGAGTTCTTCTTCGAAGGAGGAGTAGAAGAACTCTCTCAGGAGGAACAAGTTGTTCTCCTTGAGGCCTATGTTCGAGAGTCATACAGACTCATTATGGGGAAGTAAATCTCATGAATGGGATAACAACTCTGTGTCCAGTTCCCCAAAACGAGTTCCCATTCATACTCTGCCAAACAAATATCTGAGATTTCTTCCCAGGCCGGAGCTTACATGGGTCATCTTCTCTACTGATCAAGAAGGAAAAAGACCAACACTTGCCAACAATAAGTGGGATTATAAATAATTTAGAGGTTTTGGCTGCATTGGTTCAGGGGGAGTTTGTTGGACCAAAAGAACCAATGAGCCAAGATCAGAAAACCTCTAAGTCCCACATGGTATCACAACAACTGCTGAAAGCCTCATCAGCAGTTTGACAAGTGCTGAAGACTTCAACAGCTGAAGATCAAGTGCTGAAGACTTCAACAGCTGAAGACTAAAGTGCTGAATACAACAGCTGAAGAACACAAGTGCTGAAGCTGAAAGACCAAGTACTGAAGTACAACAGCTGAAGAGTTTACAAGTGCTGAAGATCAATAACTGATGTACAAAGTCTGAAGACAAAGACTGAAGACATCAGTTGATGATATCTACTGAAGTCATCAGCTGATGAAACATCTGAAGGTCAAAGTCTGAAGATCAAGTACTGAAGCCTCAGTAGCTTGTCACAACTGCTGAAGAGTACTTCTTCAGTAGTTGTGATATCAGTAGTTTTATATTTCTAGTTTCAGTAGTTTTATGTTTCAGTAGTTTTGTAAAAGACTGAAGAGCTTGTTCTTCAGTCGTTGTAGTTTCAGTAGTTTTATATTTTGTACTTAACACTCTGATATGTTCTCAGTAGTTGTGAACATTTCAGTAGTTTGTTAAGAGTTAGTTATTTTGTATTTGATCTGCCAGTTGTCACTTTCCGTGATAACAGCATGATTGTTGCACTCTATATAAGGAGTGACAACCTATTGTAATATTGTGAGTGAATGAATGGAATGAATGAATGATTTGATTAGAATTATTACATATCCATAAACATTCCTTGAAATCAGAAATATATATTCTCTCCCTATAACCGTATGTGCTCTTAATGCATACAAGTATCGATTGCTTGCTACAATTTGTCTAATTCTAGTTCGTATTCCGCTGCTTTGAACTCTAATACATCAACTTGTGATCGCTGATCCTGTCAAGGACACAGTGCACTTGAGAACACACAACACAGGGGTTTACCACTTCTATCTCCTGGTGTAGACAGGAGCTTAGAATAACTAGTGAGGCTGCCACCTCCTCTGACTCAGCACATGATCAGAATGAGGCTGGTAACATGGCTAAGACCTCACTAGAGGCAACAGCTGATGATGGACACTGTCCTGAGGCTGGAAGTCCCCAGTACCAAGCACAAGGGGCACATGCACCAACTGGTCTACACCCAGTGCATGTAAATCCTGCTCTAAGCAGGAGGTCAGATGATTCAGCTTCGGCTGATGATGACCTGGGCTTTTTCTACGATGTTCTTGCCCAGAACACAATTCTTGAAGAGAAAGTCAGTAGGCTGCAAAACCTACTTGATCAACTCCCACAAGGAGAAAGACCATCTGCCTCTACCCACCCACAGATGGCACCTTCACTTGAAGGTTCCCCAAACACTGAGCCACTCCAAACTCAACCACCTGCCTCTGCTTCAGGCCCTATTTCTCAGGAACAGAACCTCCTGAGCTAATAGGTGTTGTACTTCAAAATTCCCTCCCTCTCATCCACCCATAATCACTGATATTGTGAATAAAGCCATTGATGAGAGGCTTTCCTCAACTTTACAGCCCTTGATTGATGCTGTTGTACAAAAGACTCTTTCTGCGGTACAAACCCCTTCCTCCAATGCATCCAAAAAGGGGGAGAGTACTGCAGTGAAAGAAAAGAAGAGGAAAAGAACAGAGGAAAAGAAGGAAGAGAAGCAAGCCCAAGAGGAGGAGAAAGAAAAGCAACCTCTGCTCACTTACAAGCGAAAGAAAAGTGCTGATGATCATACTGCTGAAGACAAATCCTTGGAGGAGCTGGTAAAAGAAGCTGACACTACACACAGCCGATCCATGGATAAAATAATTGAACAACTCTTTAGGCAGGGGTTTGACACAGCCACACTAGATAGTGAGATCAGAAGGTTGGAAGTGCAAGAGATATAGACAAGGAGTGACAACCTATTGTAATATTGTGAGTGAATGAATGGAATGAATGAATGATTTGATTAGAATTATTCCATATCTATAAACATTCCTTGAAATCAGAAATATATATTCTCTCCCTATAACCGTATGTGCTCTTAATGCATACAAGTATCGATTGCTTGCTACAATTTGTCTAATTCTAGTTCGTATTCCGCTGCTTTGAACTCTAATACATCAAACTTGTGATCGCTGATCCTGTCAAGGAACACAGTGCACTTGAGAACACACAACACAGGGGTTTACCACTTCTATCTCCTGGTGTAGACAAGGAGCTTAGAATAACTAGTGAGGCTGCCACCTCCTCTGACTCAGCACATGATCAGAATGAGGCTGGTAACATGGCTAAGACCTCACTAGAGGCAACAGCTGATGATGGACACTGTCCTGAGGCTGGAAGTCCCCAGTACCAAGCACAAGGGGCACATGCACCAACTGGTCTACACCCAGTGCATGTAATCCTGCTCTAAGCAGGAGGTCAGATGATTCAGCTTCGGCTGATGATGACCTGGGCTTTTTCTACGATGTTCTTGCCCAGAACACAATTCTTGAAGAGAAAGTCAGTAGGCTGCAAAACCTACTTGATCAACTCCCACAAGGAGAAAGACCATCTGCCTCTACCCACCCACATATGGCACCTTCACTTGAAGGTTCCCCAAACACTGAGCCACTCCAAACTCAACCACCTGCCTCTGCTTCAGGCCCTATTTCTCAGGAACAGAACCCTCCTGAGCTAATAGTGTTGTACTTCAAAATTCCCTCCCTCTCATCACACCCATAATCACTGATATTGTGAATAAAGCCATTGATGAGAGGCTTTCCTCAACTTTACAGCCCTTGATTGATGCTGTTGTACAAAAGACTCTTTCTGCGGTACAAACCCCTTCCTCCAATGCATCCAAAAAGGGGGAGAGTACTGCAGTGAAGAAAGAAGAGGAAAAGAACAGAGGAAAAGAAGGAAGAGAAGCAAGCCCAAGAGGAGGAAAAAGAAAAGCAACCTCTGCTCACTTACAAGCGAAAGAAAAGTGCTGATGATCATACTGCTGAAGACAAATCCTTGGAGGAGCTGGTAAAAGAAGCTGACACTACACACAGCCGATCCATGGATAAAATAATTGAACAACTCTTTAGGCAGGGTTTGACACAGCCACACTGGATAGTGAGATCAGAAGGTTGGAAGTGCAAGAGATATAAACCCGATGGGCAGGTATGATGCTCTGGAAAAAGAGAGGTTGGAAATAATGATCCGCTTTATTGCAAAATACTTAGGAAGATCGTTAATGGAGATTCGCGCGTGGACCAGGGACAGCATTCTGGCTATATCCACCAGAATCTGTCTGTCTGAGCAATTCAACAAAGGATTATTGTGGAAGCCCTTGATGAGGCTGGGGCTGGTAAAAGGTTAGAGATGGCTAAACTCACAAAGGCGAAACTAACTACAAAGATGCTGGATCAACCTTCCCTTCCACCCACTCAAACAGAGCCTATCCCTCAAATCTCCCAACCAATCTCTAAGCCAAAATCCAAACATCTTCATTCTCCAAAACCAATTCCTTCACCAACCAACCATCATCCAGTGATGCACCCAGAAGAGGAGAAGGGTGCTGAGGATGGAAGAAGAAGAAGAAGAGGAGGATGAAGATGATAGTATGCCACTCTCTCTGTTCTAAAGCTACCAAAACACCAAAGTCAACCCATGATCACACCTGACTCTCAAAGGGAAATGGTCAGAGTCAAGATAGAAGAAGAAGAACAGCAGAAACAGCATGATGAGCAACTGTTGAAGATGGTTGACAAGGAATTTCCTCAGTCATCATCTATTCAAGCCATGAAAGGACATGCTCAAAGACTGTACACTCTCAGGCACACTTTTCAGTATCAGAAGGAGAGAGTGAGAGTATGGCCAGACCCCAGGGTGAGTTCTAGAATCCATAAAAGAACTATTCCACACAGATACAATGGCCAGGTACGAAAAACAATAGATTCTACCATCATGTTGGCCATTGTAGTCTCACCTTGGGAAATCATTGATGAATTCAAGAAAGCTCACCAAGCAAAGAAGACCCCTCAAGCTTTACTAGAAAACAAGATGATTAAGAAGGGGTTGTTATATAAAAAGCTTGAAGACATCCAGAAGAATGAGCTCCAGTTACTCCTTGAAGGCAACCATCCTGATGAATTTGTATATAGGGAGGTAACTACGGTGGAGCTGAAAAGTGGCAGGACGATGAAGTACTTATCAGAGTACTATGGTCCAGAGTTCTTCTTCGAAGGAGGAGTAGAAGAACTCTCTCAGGAGGAACAAGTTGTTCTCCTTGAGGCCTATGTTCGAGAGTCATACAGACTCATTATGGGGAAGTAAATCTCATGAATGGGATAACAACTCTGTGTCCGGTTCCCCAAAACAGAGTTCCATTCATACCCTGCCAAACAAATATCTGAGATTTCTTCCCAGGCCGGAGCTTACATGGGTCATCTTCTCTACTGATCAAGAAGGAAAAAGACCAACATTTTGCCAACAATAAGTGGGATAATACATAATTTAGAGGTTTTGGCTGCATTGGTTCAGGGGGAGTTTGTTGGACCAAAAGAACCAATGAGCCAAGATCAGAAAACCTCTAAGTCCCACATGGTATCACAACAACTGCTGAAAGCCTCATCAGCAGTTTGACAAGTGCTGAAGACTTCAACAGCTGAAGATCAAGTGCTGAAGACTTCAACAGCTGAAGAACTAAAGTGCTGAAGTACAACAGCTGAAGAACACAAGTGCTGAAGCTGAAAGACCAAAGTACTAAAGTACAACAGTTGAAGAGTTTACAAGTGCTGAAGATCAACAACTGATGTACAAAGTCTGAAGACAAGACTGAAGACATCAGCTGATGATATCTACTGAAGTCATGAGCTGATGAAACATCTGAAGGTCAAAGTCTGAAGATCAAGTACTGAAGCCTCAGTAGTTTGTCACAACTGCTGAAGAGTACTTCTTCAATAGTTGTGATATCAGTAGTTTTATATTTCTAGTTTCAGTAGTTTTATGTTTCAGTAGTTTTGTAAAACGACTGAAGAGCTTGTTCTTCAGTCGTTGTAGTTTCAGTAGTTTCTAATCAGTAGTTTTATATTCTGTACTTAACACTCTGATATGTTCTCAGTAGTTGTGACCATTTCAGTAGTCTGTTAAGAGTTAGTTATTTTTGTATTAGATCTGCCAGTTGTCACTTTCCGTGATAACAGCAGTGATTGTTGCACTCTATATAAGGGGTGACACCTATTGTAATACGATGAATGAATGATTTGAATGATTTGATTAGAAACATTCCATATCTATAAACATTCTTGAATCAGAAATATATTCTCTCGCTATAACCGTATGTGCTCTTAATGCATACAAGCATCGACTTCTTGCTACAATTTGTCTAATTCATGTTCGTATTCCGCTGCTTTGAACTCTAATACATCAAACTTGTGGTCGCTGATCCTGTCACACTGGTTTCTGGTTGACGAGGGACTGAACAGAGATTTGGCCAGTAGACTCATCAGTATGAACAAAAACATTTGACCAGAATTGACTGAGGGATTTAGGGTAGATGGTCGGATTCAAGAGAAAGTTGTGCGATATGGGGAATCCACCATTAGGTCAATGGCATTATCAAATTTGTTCTAGAAAGCCGACTTGGTAAGGTATGCAACGCAGTTGTGTCGTGGTTTTAGGCTCATGGTTTCCATTTTTGAAAGTATGAAGGTCAGAAGAACGGCTAATGGAACATTTAAGAAGAAGACAGGTATTTATAGGGTTGGGATAGGAAAAGGCTGAAAGAAACTACTGAAGGTTTTGGTGTGGTCATCAGCTGTGTGAAACTACTGATGACGTGGTATTAACCTTCAGAGTTTAAAACGACTGACAGTGTGGTGTTGTCATCAGTTGTTATAAAACAACTGAAGACTTGGTTTTGACCATCAGACGTTGAAACAGCTGAAGTCTTGGTGTTAACCATCAGTAGTTGTGAAACTACTGAAGGTCTTGGTTTTGACTTCAAATGATGTAAACTAAGGACTTGGTGTTTGTCATCAGTAGTTGTGAAACTACTAAAGACAGTGGTTTTGTCATCAGTTGTTGTATGTTGGACCAAAAGAACCAATGAGCCAAGATCAGAAAACCTCTAAGTCCCACATGGTATCACAACAACTGCTGAAAGCTTCATCAGCAGTTTGACAAGTGCTGAAGACTTCAACAGCTGAAGATCAAGTGCTGAAGACTTCAACAGCTGAAGAACTAAAGTGCTGAAGTACAACAGCTGAAGAACACAAGTGCTGAAGCTGAAAGACCAAAGTACTGAAGCACAACAGCTGAAGATTTACAAGTGCTGAAGATCAACAACTGATGTACAAAGTCTAAAGACAAAGACTGAAGACATCAGCTGATGATATCTACTGAAGTCATCAGCTGATGAAACATCTGAAGGTCAAAGTCTGAAGATCAAGTACTGAAGCGTCAGTAGTTTGTCACACTGCTGAAGAGTACTTCTTCAGTAGTTGTGATATCAGTAGTTTTATATTTCTAGTTTCAGTAGTTTTGTAAAACGACTGAAGAGCTTGTTCTTCAGTCGTTGTAGTTTCAGTAGTTTTATATTTTAGTAGTTATAACAACTGATAACACTTAGAACTTTTTGTAAGAAGATGTCAGCTGTTTTGACATCTTCAGTAGTTGTGTTTCAGTTGTAATAAATCTGTTAGATGTCACTATCAAGTGACATCAGCAGACGTCACATCTCTTATATAAGAGGTGTCGACCTAATTGTAATTGTGACATTTTGTTGCCACGAAAGCGAATATTGAATGAAATATATTTGCAGATATTCTCTCTCTCTATAACCGTCTTTGTTCTTCATTGAATATCATTTTGTTCTTGTGAATCGACTAATTCATGTTTGAATTCCGCTGCAATACTCGTCAATCAATCAAACATAGATCACTGATCCTAACAAGTGGTATCAGAGCTGGTTAATCATTGATCGATCTAACAATTGATCATTGAAACTGCTATTTGATATCTGTGTTTGATTGAATTAGCGTATTTGCAAGAACTGGTTATAGATTATTGAATTTCTGCCGCTTTCGTTCATTTATTTTGAGATCTTCTGGTTCAATTGGTTGTTACGTTTTTGTTCTAAATCTGTTTTAGCTTAACTGAATTTGATTGAATCTGAGATGACGACTCCTTCTAATGATCCTCACAATACCGGTTCATCAACCAAGCCTCCGATGCTGGTTAGGACCGAGTATAACATATGGCAACGAAGAATGCTTCATCACCTGTCTGTTAACAGTTCAGGTTGTTGGACATCTGTGGTACATGGACCACATAAGCCTATGGTGAACAATCCGGAAACCAATCAAATGGTTCCGAAGAAGAAGGAACAATACTCTGATGAAGATCGGAAACTATTTGAGATTGATGCTAAAGCCCATGGAATTATAGCCATGGCACTGCCTAATGAAATCTATTCAGGGCTTATGCATCATGAAACTGCTCATGACTCTGGAATGCCCTGAAGGAACAATTCGGTGGCACTGATGAGGTCTTAGCAAACAATAGAGAGATCCTTGCCCAACAATATGAGACATTCTCTCATAGAAAGGGTGAGACACTGACTCAACAGTTTGAGCGCTTTTCCTGCTTGATATCTGAGCTGAAAATGGTGAAACAGGAATACACCAATAGCCAGATGAACAACAGATTCCTCAGATCACTGCCTGAGAGATGGGACACATACACTATTGTCCTACGCTCCAGTACAAATCTAGAAGGCCTATCTCTCACCCAATTTCATGGGAAACTGCTTACATTTGAAAGAGTGATAGAGCAGAAGAGGAAACTGTCCTCATCAGGAAAGCTCACTGATGACTTTGTACCAGGCAATACTGCCTTGGTTGGTTATGAGTCAGAATATGCTGCATCTGAAAGCAATTATGATGAGCATATAGATTTCTCTCAAATAGTTCTGATCATGCATTTGTTGGTATTGAGAGTCATTCTGGCAGTAATAGTGACAATTTATGCTTCATCATGGATGATCTGAAAGGAATAGCTGATGATGATCTAGAAGAGATGGATATTCTGAGCCAGATGGCACTGATTAATATCAGATCTCAGAAGTTCTACAAGAGAACTGGCAGGAAATTTCCTGGACTCTCTGGCAAAACCAAAGTTGGTTTTGACAAGAGTAAGTTGAGGTGTCACAAATGCCAAAGGCTAGGACATTTTGCAAGAGAGTGCAGATCAACTGGATCTAACTCTTCTGCACCCTTTGTGACTTTTCCTAGTACTAGTCCACAAAACAGAGGGCAACATCCTGCTGGTTCTGGTCATTATCACATCCTAGATCTCCTGCATACTTTGTTCCCCAGGGTCAAATGTCATATCCTTATCCCTGCTATTATGTGCCTCAACCAAATTCTGTTCAAGCTACAATTGCACAACAACCACAAGCATTGCCTGAACCACAGCCTTCCCAATCTCACAACAAACTCAACCTCAACAACACAGCTTCTTCACCCCAGGAGTTTGTGACTGGAGCGTTTACCAGATGACATGTCTGGTCATGAACAACTGTTCTCAGGTGCTGGTCAATATGGTGGTGAAAGTCCATTTGGAAATCTAGCTCTTATGGCTTTGGATTCTGCTAATACTTCATCCTCTAATGCCTCTACACCAAAGGTATCACAGGTATCCTCTGAGGCAAAAGCCAAATTATGTTCTGACACAGCATAGCAGCATTTGCATCTATTAGAGAAGCAAATGTAGCTTTAATCACACGAACATTGAGCTAGAACAAATATTTCCAAAAACAAAGCTGAATTTGAGTCTGTGCTTAATGATAAAACTGATGAGATTTACAAACTGAAATGCCAAATAACTGATGATAAGGCTAGGGAAGAGATACTTCTAGAGAATATAAAGATCTCAAAGAACCCTTGTAGTTACCCAGGTAGAGTGTGATAGATGGGTACAATCATGCAAAGGTTTTGAAATGCTTCTTAGTAGCAATCTGCTTCCAATGTGAAGTTTGGCATTGGTTACAATCACACTGCTCACCTACAGATTTTACTCCAAGAGCAGAGGTAGAATCTGATGGTGAGAGTGATAACCAATCCATCTCATCATGTGATCTACTTTCTGATACAGCACAATCAGAAGTAGCAGTCAGCATCAAGCCCTCTCTGAACCTATCAGCTGATGTTGATGGTTCAAATGCTGACACTCACATGATCAGTGAGTTGATCAACTCAGGAGTTAATTCTGAAAGTCTTGAAAGGACTAGAGAGCAGGATTTAACACCTGAAGTTCAAACTCCAACTGTTGTCAGTACTGAAGAGAAGAAAACTGTCAGTAGAAAGAGTTTGAAGACTACTAAAGAGGCAGTCAAGAAAGCAAACCATGCTTCCAAAGCATCGAAGAGCAAGTCTCCAGTGCTTCACCCTCTTTAGTTGATGATCAACCTAAGATGAAGAAGAAACCATGTGAAGTATGTGGTTTGTTCAATCATCTTACAGATGATTGCTTGTACAAAAGAGGTTCCAAACTCAAACAAAAAGAAGAAATTAAAGAGAAAATGGTAAAAATGAAAACTGAGTTTGAGACCACATTTGTATCAGCAACATCAAATCCTGTAACCCTTAAGTCCTCAAAGAAATCCAAAAGGAAGGGGTTAAACAGGTGATAGCTGAGAGTGCTCATAAGAAGAAGGTGCAACATAGGAACTTATCAAACTCCACTGGCAATGTGGTTTTGATGAGCTGAAAGCTTTATCACAAAATCAGACAGCTGGTTATGATGGTTCAACATCTATTGGGTAGAGTTAACCAACTAGATGCTCCTATGTTGAAACCACAGAAAAGGAGATCCAAGCCAAAGGATTCCTCTTCTTCACCATCTTCTTCCTCTCCGCGCTGTTGTTTCAAATAAACCTGTTAGTTTACCATCTATTGATGAGACCAGGCCCAAAACCAAAAAGGTTGGGTCTCTAAAACTAACTGATTGTTTATTATTGCAGGGTTCTCCAACATGCCAAGTACATCTGGTATGTAGACAGTGGGGGATCTATGCACATGACTGGAACAGTCTCTCTTCTTCATGACTACTCTCAGGAAAGAAGGGATTTGTTTCTTTTGGCAATGATGCTAGGGTTTACATCATTGGTAAAGGCTTTGTCTCCAATGGAGAAATCAAATTTGATGATGTTAATCATGTGGAAAATCCAAGTACAATCTCTTGAGTGTCAGTCAAATGTGTGATAAAGGCCATGTTGCTCTTTTCACCAGTCAGAACTGTAGGATTCTATCATCCAAGTTTTTGCACTTGATTGACAAGGTGTTGGATGATCACACTCTCCTGAGAGCCAACAGGACAGAAGAAGAGTGTATGCCTTAGATCTTTCCAAGAAAATAGATCTCAAAGGCAATCCTTGCCTATTTTCCAAAGCCTCTTCTCAAGAATCTAAACTGTGGCACAGAAGGCTGGGTCATGTTAATTTCAAAAACATGAATCAGCTTATCCACAATGGTTTAGTCAGAGGCTTACCAATAAAGGAGTTCCACTGTGATGAAACCTGCACTGCTTGTTTAAAAGGAAATAGCACAAAGTCTCATTCCCTCCTATTGAAGAGCCTAAGTCCACTGCCTGCTTGCAATTACTGCATATGGATCTATTTGGTCCTGTGAGAGTGATGAGCATGGCCAAGAAGAAATATTGTCTGGTAATATGGATGATTACTCTAGATTTGTATGGACTTTCTTTCTACATTCAAAGGATGAGGTTGCTCAGAAGGTTCTTAACTTTGTGTTGTATATGAGAAGCAGTATTCCCTTCCAGTCAAGTGTATCAGGAGTGATAATGGAACTAAATTCAGGAATCATACACTGATGACTTCTATCTCTCAAAGGGAATCAAAAGGCAGTTTAGCATCCCAAGGACTCCAGAACAAAATGGAGTAGTGGAGAGAAAGAACAGGACCCTCATTGAAGCTGCAAGGTCCATGCTGGCTGACTCTGGTTTGCCACTGACCTTTTAGCTGAAGCTGTCACACAGCTTGCTATGTGCAGAATAGAGTTTTAGTAAATCAGAGGTTGATGAAGACTCTATATGAAGTTCTCCATCATTTGGCTCCTCTAATTTCCTTTTTCAAAGCATTTGGGTGTCCCTGTTTTATTCTCAACACAAAGGATCAACTCCATAAATTTGATCCTAAGGTGGATGCTGGGTATTTTGTTGGTTATTCATCTACTTGCAAGGCATACAGAGTCTTCAACTGCAGAACAAAGATAGTTGAAGAGACTCTGCATGTGAAGTTTAATGAATCTCCTTTGGACAAGATTCCACAAAACCCTGTGGAGTTGTTTGATTTGGACATACTGCAATATGTTCCTTATCAACCTCCAGCTGTTGCAGATCCTGTGGCTCAATCATCTTCTGCAGCATGTCTTCCACCTGGTGGTATTGATGATGATGATGATAATATCAATACTCCCCTATTCAAGTTTAGTGACCAACTGCCGTGTCTGCTAAACTTGATGTTCCTGTAGCTTCAGCAGTTCCATCCACAACAAATGCTGATGAGATCTCTGTTTCCTCTGCATCTTTTGAGTTACCATCAAATTCTTGGTTTCAGAGTCTACATCAACATCTGCTGCTGCTGAAGTTCTACAAACACTTGCACAGATCTCATTATTTATCAAGAACTGAAGAATCACCCCATGTCTCAGATTATTGGTGATATCAATGCTGGTGTTTCAACCAGAAGTCAATTGTCTAACTTATGCTTCTATGCTCTCTTCATCAGTCAGCTAGAGCCAAAGAACTACCATGTTGCTTTGAGAGACAATGGATGGGTTTAAGCTATGCAGCTTGGCTACTTCAGTTCAAGAAACAGCAAGTGTGGGAACTTGTTCCTCTTCCCCCAGGTAAGTGTGCAATAGGCACTAAATAGGTGTTTAGGAATAAAACCGATGAAAATGGGCTTATTGTTAAGAACAAGGCTAGACTGGTTGTACAGGGGTTTTCACAAGAAGAAGGTATTGATTATGATGAAACCTTTGCCCCTGTAGCCAGACTAGAGGCAATCAGATTGTTCTTAGCCTATGCTGCATTCCACAATCTTAAAGTTTTTCAAATGGATGTTAAAAGTGCATTTTTATATGGTAAAATAAAGGAAGAAGTTTATGTGTGTCAACCACCAGGCTTTGAGGATAATAAACATCCTGAATGGGTGTACAAACTAGATAAGGCTCTTTATGGTTGAAACATCTCCTAGAGCCTGGTATGAGACACTCTCTACTTTTCTCTTAAGAATAATTTCACTAGAGGCTCCATTGATAAAACTTTGTTTATTAAGAAGGTGGATCAGCATAAGCTACTTGTTCAGATTTATGTTGATGATATTATTTTTGCATCTTCTGATCCTCAGTTGTGTGATGATTTTACAACCTTAATGAAAAAGAGGTTTGAAATGAGTGCAATGGGAGAATTACAGTTCTTTCTAGGCTTGCAAATCAACAAAGGCTGATGGAACCTTTATTCATCAGTCAAAATATACAAAAGATCTTTTGAATAAGTTTGATTTACAAAACTGTAAGCCCTGTTCTACCCCATGTGCAACACCACACAACTGGATGCTGATCAGAAAGGTAAAGCTGTTGATGAAACGCTTTACAGATGTATGATTGGGTCCTTGATGTATCTAACAGCTTCTAGACCAGATATTATGTTTGCTACATGTGTTTGTGCTAGATTTCAGGCTGCTCCTAAAGAGTCTCATTTGATTGCATTCAAGAGAATCTTTAGATATTTGCAAGGTACACAATCTCTGGGTTTATGGTATTCCACTGGACACTCTTGCAAATTAGTTGCTTTTTCAGATAGTGACTATGCAGGGTGCAAGTTAACTAGAAAGTCAACTTCTGGTGGTTGTCAATTCCTAGGCAACTGTTTGATTTCTTGGCAGAGTAAGAAACAAACATTTGTTGCTACATCAACTGCTGAGGCCGAGTACATTGCTGCTGCAAGTTGCACCTCTTAGGTACTCTGGCTTCAGAACCAACTTCTGGATTATGGCATTACAGAGACTAAGACTCCATTGTTAATGGATAGTGCTTCAGCTCTGTGTATTGTCAAAAATCCAGTCCAGCACTCTAGGACCAAACATATAGAGATCAGACATCATTTTATTCGGGATTGTTTTGAAAAAGGTCTGATTGATCCTAAGTTTGTGCCTAGTGCTGATGAGCTTGCAGATATTTTTACTAAGCCTTTGGATAGTTCTACTTTCCAAAACCTTGTGTTAAGGCTTGGTATGCTGCAGCTAGAATAAGTGACAACTACTGATGATTTCAGTGGTAATTACTGGTAATCATTGGTACCCATGTCACATATAAGTACTGATGAGTCCTTTTCCCTTCAGTAGTTTTTATAACTACTGATGGCTAAATGCCTCACAAGTACTGAAGTACTTTATCTGTTCCAAACTACTGATGTAGTTACAACTACTGAAATCAGTATAAACAGATAAGTACTGATGTCCTATGAAACACCTGAAAATCTGATGCAAAGTCTGATGAGTAAGTGTTGAGGACAACATGAACAGCTGAAAGGCTATGAATTGATGACAACTACTGAAGAGAACTTTCTCTTCAGTTGTTTCAACAATGCTGTTTCATTCTAAACAACTAAAGCAAAACATGTCTTTAGTAGTTTTATAACTACTGATGACTAATACCAGTCTTCAATTGTTTACAACAACTGATGACAAAACCACTGTCTTCAGTAGTTTCACAACTACTGATGACAAACACCAAGTCCTCATTTGTTTCAATCATCTGAAGTCAAAACACGGTTTTCAGTAGTTTTCTAACTTCTGATGCCTAACCCCACGACTTCAGCTGTTTCAACATCTGAAAGGATAATACCATGTCAACAGTCGTTTAAAACTACTGAAACTACCCCACATCCTTCAGTCGTTTTCTTACCCGTACCCTATAAATATCCCTGACCTAATCCTTCAATGCTTCATCTTCTTCAAACCTAACGTTCCTCTCCAAAACTTCTCTCTTCTCAATGGTGTCCATGCAAATTAAACCGCGACACAACTGTGTTGCCTACCTTACTAAATTGCCTGTCTGGGCTAAGTTCGATACTGCTATCGATTTTATGGTTCAGTCCCAATACAAAACGGCATTTCTTCTGAATCCCATACTACATGCCGAATCCCTCCAACAGTTTTGGATGAACGTTACTATTACCACTGGGGAGAACAACACACCATCACTCCAGTCGGTCGTAACAACAAAGAAGTAGTCATCACTCCTACAATAATCCGCCAAATCTTCATCTGGATGATGCTATTTCTCCTGCTGGATATCCCAAGGGCACCACAGATCTATCCTTTGCCCAGCATGGATATCAGGGCAATCTCAGTGCCTCCACTATCATGAAGAAACACTTCCATGACGCCGAACGCCTAATTTTTCACATGGTGAATGTATGTTTGGCTCCTAAGACTTCGTCTTGGGATCAAATGTCGTCAAAGTGGCAGCAGGTAATGTATTCTATTCTTGAGCAACACCCGTTAAACTTTTCAGAAATAATATTTTCGGAGCTCAAGGATTGGCTCAAAACTAACCGCTACCGTTGGATACTATATCCCGGTTCATAATGCCATCATTACAACCAACTTAATGCTGAGGGACTTGTTGGCTTGGGAGTCCCTGCTACGGCTGTTCTGCCGGAAGTATACTCCCGGCACAACTCTGACCAGACACTCAAATTGGCTGCCAAGCTGCGCAAACCCACGCAGCTGGAACCCACAGCCACCACCTCCACATCAAAAGTCCCCACCAAACCCACCAAAAAGAAACCCACAATGGCTACTCAGGAATTGAGTCCCCTGAGGATGCCCCTGCAACACAAACGCAGAGATATCCACTGGTCCAAACCCCCTAGTGGATATAAGGACTCTTCCAGCCATAGCCGCTCAGGATTCCTCTCAACGGAGCCTGCAGCAACCACATAAGGGGTACCTACACATCTGGGATTTTCCTCACTTGAGGGGATTGCCATGAAGAGCACCACCTCCCCAGGTGCACACTGCTTCTATCCCTTCACCCCATACAACCGCCCCTCACAGCCCAACTTAATAGTTGCACAAGTGCTGACTCAACTGCACTCCTCACCCCCTCCCTAGAAACCAATTACTACTGGGAACACCTCTACAATTGAGGGGGAGGAACACAGTGCAATTGAGAACCCACAGCATAGGGGTTTACCACTTCTATCTCCTGGTGTAGACAAGGAGCTTAGATTAACTAGTGAGGCTGCCACCCCTCCTCTGACTCAGCACATGATCATAATGAGGCTGGTAACATGGCTAAGACCTCACTAGAGGCAACAGCTGATGATGGACACTGTCCAGAGGCTGGAAGTCCCCAGTACCAAGCACAAGGGGCACATGCATCAACTGGTCTACACCCGTGCATGTAAATCCTGCTCTAAGCAGGAGGTCAGATGATTCAGCTTTGGCTGATGATGACCTGGGCTTTTTCTACGATGTTCTTGCCCAGAACACAATCCTTGATGAGAAAGTCAGTAGGCTGCAAAATCTACTTGACCAACTCCACAAGGAGAAAGACCATCTGCCTCTACCCACCCATAGATGGCACCTTCACCTTGAAGGTTCCCCAAACACTGAGCCACTCCAACTCAACCACCTGCCTCTGCTTCAGGCCCTATTTCTCAGGAACAGAACCCTCCTGAGCTAATAGTTGCTGTACTTCAAAATTCCCTCCCTCTCATCACCCCCATATCACTGATATTTTGACTAAAGCCATTGATGAGAGGCTTTCCTCAACTTTACAGCCCTTGATTGATGCTGCTGTACAAAAGACTCTTTCTTCCGTACAAACCCCTTCCTCCAATGCATCCAAAAAGGGGGAAAGTATTGCAGTGAAAGAAAAGAAGAGGAAAAGAACAGAGGAAAAGAAGGAAGAGAAGCAAGCCCAAGAGGAGGAGAAAGAAAAGCAACCTCTGCTCACTTACAAGCGAAAGAAAAGTGCTGATGATCATACTGCTGAAGACAAATCCTTGGAGGAGCTGGTAAAAGAAGCTGACACTACACACAGCCGATCCATGGATAAAATAATTGAACAACTCTTTAGGCAGGGTTTGACACAGCCACACTGGATAGTGAGATCAGAAGGTTGGAAGTGCAAGAGATATAAACCCGATGGGCAGGGTATGATGCTCTGGAAAAAGAGAGATTGGAAATACATGATGCTTTATTGCAAAATACTTAGGAAGATCGTTAATGAGATTCGCGCGTGGACCAGGGACAGCATTCTGGCTATAGCCACCAGAATCTGTCTGTCTGAGCAATTCACAAAGGGATTATTGTGGAAGCCCTTGATGAGGCTGGGGCTGGTAAAAGGTTAGAGATGGCTAAACTCACAAAGAAACTACTACAAAGATGCTGGATCAACCTTCCCTTTCACCCACTCAAACAGAGCCTATCCCTCAAATCTCCCAACCAATCCCTAAGCCAAAATCCAAACATCTCATTCTCCAAAACCAATTCCTTCACCAACCCAATCATCATCCAGTGATGCACCAAGAAGGAGGAGAAGGGTGCTGAGGATGGAAGAAGAAGAAGAAGAATAGGATGAAGATGATAGTCTGCCACTCTCTGCTATTCTAAAGCTACCAAAACCCATAAGTCAACCCATGATCACACCTGACTCTCAAAGGGAAATGGTCAGAGTCAAGATAGAAGATGAAGAACAGCAGAAAAGCACGATGAGCAACTACTGAAGATGGTTGACAAGGAATTTCCTCAGTCATCATCTATTCAAGCCATGAAAGGGCATGCTCAGAGGCTGTACACTCTCAGGCACACATTTCAGTATCAGAAGGAGAGAGTGAGAGTATGGCCAGACCCCAGGGTGAGTTCTAGAATCCATAAAAGAACTTTTCCACACAGATACAATGGCCAGGTTAGAAAAACATAGATTCTACCATCATGTTGGCCATTGTAGTCTCACCTTGGGAAATAATTGATGAATTCAAGAAAGCTCATCAAGCAAAGATGACCCCTCAAGCTTTACTGGAAAACAAGATGATCAAAAGGGTTTTTATATAAAAAGCTTGAAGACATCGAGAAGAATGAGCTCTAGTTACTCCTTTAAGGCACCCATCCTGATGAATTTGTCTATAGGGAGGTAACTACAGTGGAGCTGAAAAATGGTAGGACCATGAAGTACTTATCTGAGTACTATGGTCCAGAGTTCTTCTTCGAAGGAGGAGTAGAAGAACTCTCCAAGGAGAAACAAGTTGTTCTCCTTGAGGCCTATGTTCGAGAGTCATACAGACTCATTATGGGGAAGTAAATCTCATGAATGGGATAACAACTCTGTGTCCAGTTCCCCAAAACAGAGTTCCCATTCATACCCTGCCAAACAAATATTTGAGATTTCTTCCAGGCCGGAGCTTACATGGGTCATCTTCTCTACTGATCAAGAAGGAAAAAGACCAACATTTTGCCACAATAAGTGGGATAATAAATAATTTAGAGTTTTGGCTGCATGGTTCAGGGGGAGTTTGTTGGACCAAAAGAACCAATGAGCCAAGATTAGAAAACCTCTAAGTCCCACATGGTATCACAACAACTGCTGAAAGCTTCATCAGCAGTTTGACAAGTGCTGAAGACTTCAACAGCTGAAGATCAAGTGCTGAAGACTTCAACAGCTGAAGAACTAAAGTGCTGAAGTACAACAGCTGAAGAACACAAGTGTTGAAGCTGAAAGACCAAAGTACTAAAGTACAACAGCTGAAGAGTTTTCAAGTGCTGAAGATCAACAACTGATGTACAAAGTCTGAAGACAAAGACTGAAGACATCAGCTGATGATATCTACTGAAGTCATCAGCTGATGAAACATCTGAAGGTCAAAGTCTGAAGATCAAATACTGAAGCGTCAGTAGTTTGTCACAACTGCTGAAGAGTACTTCTTCAGTAGTTGTGATATCAGTAGTTTTATATTTCTAGTTTCAGTAGTTTTGTAAAACGACTGAAGAGCTTGTTCTTCAGTCGTTGTAGTTTCAGTAGTTTTATATTTCAGTAGTTATAACAACTGATAACACTTAGAACTTTTTGTAAGAAGATGTCAGCTGTTTTGACATCTTCAGTAGTTGTGTTTCAGTTGTAATAAATCGGTTAGATGTCACTATCAAGTGACATCAGCAGACGTCACATCTCTTATATAAGAGGTGTCGACCTAATTGTAATTGTGACATTCTGTTACCACGAAAGCGAATATTGAATGAAATATATTTGCAGATATTCTCTCTCTATAACCGTCTTTGTTCTTCATTGAATATCGTTTTGTTCTTGTGAATCGACTAATTCATTGTTTGAATTCCGCTGCAATACTCGTCAATCATTCAAACATAGATCACTGATCCTAACATTGTAAACAGCTGAAGACTTGGTGTTAGTCTTCAGTAGTTGTAAACTACTGAAGACATAGTTTTGGCTTCAGTTGTTTTAATGAAACAGTAGTTGTATAAACGACTGAAGAGAAATTCTCATCAGCTGTTTTCGTCAATTCATAGCTTTTCAGCTGTTTCAGTCTGACCTCCACACTTACTCATCAGACTTAGATCTGAGTTTCAGACGTTTCATTGGTCATGAGTACTTATCTGCATTTCTGACATCAGTAGTTGTAGCTACATCAGCTGTTGTGACTACATCAGCTGTTGTAACTACATCAGCTGTTTTAACAAATAAAGTACTGAGTACTGAGAAGTTACTTAAGCTCCAGTAGTTTTAAAAATTTCTGAAGGGAGGATAACTTCAGTACTTATATATGACAATAATAAACTAATGATCATCAGTACTTGTGAGCTGAGATCATCAGTAGTTGTCACTTATTCTAGCTGCAGCATACCAAGCCTTATCACTAGGTTTTGGAAAGTTGTGCTATCCAAGGGCTTAGTGAAAATGTCTGCAATCTCATTAGCACTAGGAACAATTTTGGATCAATCAGACCTTTTTCAAAACAATCTCTAATAAAATGGTGTCTGATTTCAATATGTTTAGTCCTAGAGTGCTGGACAGGATTCTTGACAATACAAAGAGCTAAAGAGCTGTCCATTAACAATGGGGTCTTAGTCTCTGTTATGCCATAATCCAATAATTGGTTTTGAAGCCAGAGTACCTGAGATGTACAGCTTGCAGCAGCAATGTACTCTACTTCGGCAGTTGATGTAGCAACTGATGTCTGCTTCTTACTCTGCCAAGAAATCAAGCAGTTGCCTAAGAATTGGCATCCTCCAGAAGTGGACTTTCTTGTCAACTTACACCCTGCATAGTCACTGTCAGAAAAAGCAACTAATTTACCAGAATGTCTAGTAGAATACCATAAACCTAGAGATGGAGTGCCTTGCAGATATCTAAAGATCCTCTTGACTGCAATCAAATGAGACTCCTTAGGTGCAGCCTGAAATCTAGCACAAACACATGTAGCAAACATAATATCTGGTCTAGAAGCTGTTAAGTACATCAAGGACCCAATCATACATCTGTAAAGTGTTTCATCAACCACTTTACCTTTCTGATCTGTATCCAGTTGTGTGGTGTTGCACATGGGAGTAGAACAGGGCTTACAGTTTTGTAAATCAAACTTTTCCAAAAGATCTTTTGTGTATTTGGACTGATGAATGAAAATTCCATCAGCCTTTTGTTGATTTGCAAACCCAGAAAGAACTGTAATTCTCCCATGGCACTCATTTCAAACTTCTATTGCATCAACTTTGTAAAGGCATCACACAACTGTGGATCAGAGGATGCAAAAATAATATCATCTACATAAATTTGAACAAGTAGATTATGCTGCCCAGCTTTCTTAATGAATAAAGTCTTAATTATGGAGCCTCTAGTGAAATTATTTTCCAGAAGAATGTTTGATAATGTCTCATACCAGGCTCTAGGAGCTTGTTTCAACCCATAGAGAGCCTTATCAAGCTTATACACCCAATTAGGATTATTATTGTCCTCAAAACCTAGTGGTTGACATACATAAACCTCTTCTTTAATTTTTCCATATAAAAATGCACTTTTGACATCCATTTGAAAAACTTTAAGGTTTTGATAAGCAGCATAAGCTAAAAACAATCGAATTGCTTCCAGTCTGGCTACAGGGGCAAAGGTTTCATCATAATCAATACCTTCTTCTTGTGCAAACCCCTGAACAACCAGTCTGGCCTTGTTCTTAACAATAAGCCCATTTTCATCAGTTTTGTTCCTAAACACCCATTAGTGCCTATTGCACACTTACCTGGAGGTAGAGGAACCAGTTCCCACACTTGCTGTTTCTTGAACTGAAGAAGCTCAAGGTGCATGGCTTCAACCCATCCATTGTCCCTTAAAGCAATGTGATAGTTCTTTGGCTCTTGCTGACTAATGAAGAGAGCATAGAAGCAGAAATTTGACAATTGACTTCTTGTTGACACGCCAACATTGATATCACCAATGATTTGAGACATAGGGTGATTCTTCAGATCTTGGTACACAATAAGATCTGTGCAAGTGTTTGTAGCAGGCTCAGCAGCAACAGATGGTGATGGTGAAGCATTTCCTTGAAACCAATCAGTAGATGGTAATTCAAAGGAAGTTGAAGTTGTAGAAATCTCATCAGCATTTGTTGTGGATTATGCTACTGGAGCTACAGGAACATCAGGTCTAGCTGAATCAGGCAGTTGATCACTAAACTTGAAAAGGTGATTACTGATATCATCGTCATCATCAGTAACACCAGATGGATGACTAGCTATAGAAGATGATGGATTCATATGATCTGCAACAGCAGGCGGTTGATAAGGAACATATTGCAGAATGTCCAGATCAAACAACTCCACAAGGTTTTGTGGAATTGTATCCTTAAGGGATTCATTGAACTTCACATGCAAGGTTTCTTCAACTATCTTTGTCCGACAGTTGAATACTCTGTAAGCCTTGCAAGTGGATGAATACCCAACAAAATACCCTGCATCCACCTTAGAATCAAACTTTTGGAGTTGATCCTTTGTGTTGAGAATGTAACAGGGACACCCAAATGCTCTAAAGAATGAAATCAAAGGGGCTAAATGATGTAAAACTTCATAAGGAGTTTTCATCAACCTCTGATTTACTAAGGCTCTATTATGTACATAGCAGGATGTATTGACAGCTTCAGCCCAAAAGGTCAGTGGCAGACCAGAATCAGCCAACATGGACCTTGCAGCTTCAATGAGGGTCCTGTTCTTTCTCTCCACTACTCTATTTTGCTCTGGAGTCCTTGGGATGCTATACTGCCTCTTGATTCCCTTTGACAAGTAAAACTCATCAAGAGTGTGGTTTCTGAATTCAGTACCATTGTCACTCCTCACACACTTAACTGGTAGGGAATACTGCTTCTCAACGTGTAACACAAAGTTCATAATGGACTGAGCAGCCTCATCCTTTGAATGCAAGAAGAAAGTCCATACATATCTAGAGTAATCATCCACAATTACCAGACAGTATTTCTTCTTTGCCATACTCATTACCTTCACAGGACCAAAAAGATCCATGTGTAGTAGTTGTAAGCAGGCATTAGACTTGGATTCTTCTATGGGTGGGAATGAAACTTTATGTTGTTTCCCTTTTAAGCATGCAGTGCAGATTTCATCACAATTGAACTCCTTTATTTGAAGACCTCTCACTAAACTCTTGTGGATCAGCTGATTCATGTTTTTGAGATTAACATGACCCAGCCTTCTATGCCACAGTTTAGGTTCTTGGAGAGAGGCCTTGGAGAACAAGCATGGATGGCCTTTTAACTCAATTTTCTTTGACAAATCCAAGGCATATACTCTTCCTATCCTGTTGGCCTTCAGGAGAGTATTATCATCCAGTACTTTGTCAATCAGGCTTAGAACCTTGGAAGACAGAATCCTACAGTTCTGGCTTATGAAAAGAGCAACATGTCCTTTGTCACACATCTGACTGACACTCAACAGATTGTATTTGAGATTCTCCATATGGTTGACATCATCAAATCTAATATCTCCATTAGACACAAATCCCTTTCCAATGATGTAACCTTTAGCATCATTTCCAAATGAGACAAATCCCTTCTTTCCTTGAGAGTAATCATGAAGAAGAGAGCTGCTCCTAGTCATGTGCATGGATCCTCCACTGTCCACATACCAGATGCTTCTTTGGCATGCTGAAGAACCTTGCAAAATCATAAGAAACTAGTTAGCTTTGGAGACCCAAACCTTTTTGGTTTTGGGACTGAGTTTATCAACAGATTTAACCATAGCTGGTTTCTCATGATTAACAGCTGATGAAAATGGAGATGGTGCTGAAATAGATTTGGACCTGGAATTCCTTTTCAGTGGTTTGATCACAAGGGCTTCAAGTTGGTTAACTCTCCCTAACAGATGCTGAACCATCATAACAAGTTGTGTCTGATTTGAAGCTCGAGCTTTCAGTTCATTTGACACTCCAGAGCTTGTTTTTGATGAGTTCCTGTGACCCACCATTTCCTCCTTCTTAGATTTCACAGACTTAGTCTTATGTTTATCATGAGGAACAATATCAGCTGTCTTCTGATAAACCGCATCCTTCTTAGTGGATTTGGGTAAGGCCTTGGATTTATCAGGTTGAGATGATTGTGGTACAAACTTGGTCTCAAAGTCAGTTTTCATTTTATTTATTTCTAGTTTAATGAGCTCATCCCTTTCGAGTTTTAAACCCTTTTGTACCAACATTCATCAGATAGATGATTGAATTTACCACAAATTTCACATGGTTTATTCTTCATCTTGGACATCTCTACTGCTGAAGTGGAAACTACTGAAGGTGTGATCTTCAGTACTTTCCTCCTATCAGTACTAGGTACTAAAGGATTTGTAACAGCTGAAGACTGGTAATTCAACTGTTTTCCATCCGTCCTAATAGACCGTTTGATGGATTCCTCAGCAGTTGTTAGTCCTTGTATTTCAACTGATTTGAAATGCTTTTCAGATGTTAGGTCTCTTTCAGTACTTGGGGTACATTGAGGAACAACATCTGAAGTACTCAGCTTCATATGAGTCTTAGTAGTTAGACCATCAGTCAAATTATTTGCTGAGATCTTAACACTGGTTTCATTCTCTGATCTTAGATTATCATTGGAGAATGATTCACACGATAATATGGTTTGGATATTGCTTTCACTTTCAGACTTAACTATGGAGTTAGGAGTAAAGTCTGTTGGTGGAGAAGTATGGTTGTAACCAATACCAAACTTCACATTTGAAGCAGTTTGCTTGCTAAGAAGCATTTCAAATCCCTTGCATGATGAGACCCAGCGGTCACACTCAACTTGGGTCACTGCAAGTTTTTCTTTGAGACTCCTGTGGTCTTCCAGAATAACCTCTAGCTTGGCCTTTTCATTATTTAATTGGCATTTAAGCTTATAAATCTCATCACTTTTACTGTTAAGAGCAGACTCATACTCAGCTTTTCTTTTGGAAATGGTTTTCTCAAACTCAAGTTTTTGATTTATTAATGCTACATTTGCCTCTCTAATAGAGACAAAGGCAGCTATGCATGATTCAGAACATAACTTGGCTTTAGCCTCTGAAGATACTTGAGTTACCTGTGAAGATGATGCATTTGAGCAGGAACCCTCAGTAGACTCCAGGGCCATGAGAGCAAGATTTCCAAAAGGGTGTTCACCACCATGTTGACTAGCACCAGCATAGTATTGCTCAGTGTGACCAGACAAGTTATCAGGTAAGCTACTCCAGTCAACGACTCCAGGTGTGAAGAAGCTGTGATGAGGTTGTGATTGAGATGGAGATGGTTGAGGTTCTGGTAGTGCATGAGGTTGTGGTACTATAGGAGCTTGAACTTGATTTGACTGTGGCATATAATAGCGGGGATAAGGATATGGCATTTGACCTTGAGGAACAAAATATGCAGGAGATTGAGGGTGTGATGAATGACTAGAACCAGCAGAATGTTGCCCTTTGGATTGTGAATTGTTATTTGGAAAAGTCAAAAAGGGTGCAGAGGTGTTAGATCCAGTTGATCTACACTCTCTTGCAAAGTGTCCAAGCCTGTGGCATTTGTGACACTTCAACTTGCTCTTGTCAAAACCGACTTTGGTTTTGTCAGAGAGTCCAGGAAATTTCCTGCCAGTTCTCTTGTAGAATTTCTGAGATCTGATATTGATCAAGGCCATTTGGCTCAAAATATCCATCTCTTCAAAATCATCATCAGCAATGCCCTTCAAATCATCCATGATAAAGCATAGATTGTCACTATTATTACCAGAATGACAATCAACACTCACAAAGGCATGATTAGAATTGTTTGAGGTGAAATCAATTTGCTCATCATAGTGGCATTCTGATCCTGCATACTCTGACTCATGACTTACCAAGGCAGTGTTTCCTGGTACAAAGTCATCAGTGAGCTTTCCAGATGATGACAGTTTTCATTTCTATTCTATCTCTCTCTCAAATGTGAGCAATTTCCCATGGAGTTGGGTGAGAGATAGTTTGTCCAAATTTGCACTGGAGCGTAGGATAATAGTATATGTGTCCCATCTCTCAGGCAGTGATCTGAGAAATCTGTTATTCATCTGGCTATTTGTGTACTCATGTTTGACCATTTTTAATTCAGAGATCAAACAAGAGAACCGCTCAAACTGTTGAGTCAGTGTCTCACCCTTCCTATGAGAGAATGTCTCATATTGTTGGGCAAGGATTTCTCTATTATTTGCCAAGACCTCATCTGTTCCTCCAAATTGTTCTTTCAAGGCATTCCAGAGGTCATGGGCAGTTTCATAATGCATTAGCCCAGAATAAATTTCATTGGGCAGTGCCATGGCCAGAATTCCATGGGCTTTTGCATCAATCTCAAACAATTTCTTATCCTCATCTGAGTATTGCTCCCTCCTCTTCGGAACCATTTGATTGGTTTCCGGGTTATTCACCATAGGCTTGTGTGGACCATGTACCACTGATGTCCAACAACCTGAGCTGTTAACAGACAGGTGATGGAGCATTCGTCGTTGCCATATGTTATACTCACTCCTAACCAGCATTGGAGGCTTGGTTGAGGAACCAGTATTGTGAGGATCATTGGAAGGAGTAGTCATTTTAGGTCCAAATACAATTTAATTCAAGCTTTTAAAAGATTTTACATAGACCATAACAAACTCAATGAAAACCAAGAATAAATCTCAGGATGAATGGCCAAAAACACAAAAAATTCAATCTCTATAACTGTTTCTTGCAAAAAATGCTAATTCAATCAAACTTGGATCTTGGATAGCAGTTTCAATGATCAATTATTAGATCGATCAATGATTAACCTGCTCTGATACCATTTGACAGGATCAGTGATCTCAAGTTTGATGGATTAGAGTGTAACGCAGCGGAATAAGATCAAGAATTAGACAAATTATAGCAAGAGTTTGATATTCGTATGCATTAAGAACAAATACGGTTGTAACGAGAGAATATATTTCTGTGAAAAGGAATGTTTCAATTATATCAAATGTTTTTGCTCAATCATTCACCTCTTACAATTAGGTTGACACTCCTTATATAGAGTGCAATCACTGCTGATATCACGGGATAGTGACATCTGGCAGATTTATTACAAAAATAACTAACACTTAACAAACTACTGAAATGTTCACAACTACTGAGAAAATATCAGAGTGCTAAGCACAAAATATAAAACTACTGATGCTAACTACTGAAACTAAACTACTGAAACTAAACTACTAATTACAAAACTACTGAAAAGGGAAAATATAAAACTACTGAAAGAAAACCGTCACAACTACTGAAGAAGACCTCTTCAGCTGTTGTGACAACGTCTGATACTTGGTCTTCAGTACATGTCTTCAGCACTTGCCTTCAGACTGTCTTCAGCACTTGTCTTCAGACTTTGTCTTCAGCACTTGTGTCTTCAGACTTTGTCTTCAGCACTTGTGTCTTTAGACTTTGTCATCAGCACTTGTGTCTTCAGACTGTCTTCAGTACTTGTCTTCAGCACTTGTGTCTTCAGACTTTGTCTTCAGCACTTGTCTTCAGACTTTGTCTTCAGCACTTGTGTCTTCAGACTTTGTCTTCAGCACTTGTGTCTTCAGACTGTCTTCAGCTCTTGTGTCTTCAGCAGTTGTTGTGATGTCTGTGGGACTTAAAGGTTTTTCTGATCTGGCTCATTGGTTCTTTTGGTCCAACATCTTCTGAATCCAACCATCTATCCCGATACCCTTCGCCAATTCTGGACAAATGTAACTGTCCATACCGGTGAGAATGATATCGCGATCACTCTCCAGTCGTTTGTAAACCAGAAGAAGGTGGTCGTCACTCCTGCTATCATTCGCCAAACCCTAGATCTGAATGATGCCACCTTCGTCACCAAATACCCGAAGGGCATCACTGATCTATCATTCATCAACCATGGGTATAAGGGCGACCTAAGTGCTACCACCATTCTGAAGAAGCACTTCCATGATGCTGAATGCCTAATCTTTCACATGATCAATGTCTACCTTGCCCCCAAATCCTCTTCATGGGATCAAATGTCATCCAGGTGGCAGCATGTATTGTATTCTATCCTTAAACGCCAAAGCTTAATTTTTCTGAAATTATATTTTTGGAATTAAAAGATCTGGCAATGAAACCTGTGGCTAACAGATGGATAATATATCCAAGGTTTCTTATGGCCATAATCATAAATCAATTAAAATCTGATGGCCCTGTTGGCCTTGGAGTCCCTTCTGTGGTAGTTTTGCCAAAGGTATACTCCAGGCACAACTCTGACCCACAACTCAAAGAGGCTGCCAAACTGCTAAAACCCACAGCTTCATCCTCCAGATCCAAAGTCCCCTCCAAACCACAATCCAAACAAACCAAAAGGCTACTTAGGGAGTTGAGTCCCCTGATGATGCCCCTGCAACACAAAGGCAAGGTGAAACTATGGGTAGTAATCCCCCTGTAGTTTCCATGACTCTACCAGCTGAAACCGCTCAGGTATCCTCTCAACAGGATCCTGATGCAACCAAAAATGGGGAAACCACATTACTGGAATCTCTCTCACTTGAGAAGATTGCCATTGAAGAGCACCATTCACCCCAGGTGCAATCCTCTTCACACTTATCTCCCACTGAAGCCACCCCTACAAGCCCAACTGTGGTTATTGCACAAGTGCTGACTCAACTACATTCCTCTAACCCTCCCCAAAAACCTATTACCACTGGAAAAACCTCAACATTTGAGGGTGAGGATTATAATGTGGTTGATAACCCACAACACAGGGATTATAGAGTTCAATCTCCCTGTGTAGAGGAGGAGATTCGCACATCTGGTGAGGCTGCCTCTTAACCTGTTCAGCACATGACCAGGATGAAGGTGGTATCATTTCTAAGATCTCACCAGAGGCAACTGCCAATGAGGACATAATCCTGAGGCAGGAAGTCCCCAGTTCCAAGAAATAGGGGCACGTGTGAATACTGATCTACACTCAGCACATGTTCATCCTGATTTAATCAGGAGGTCAGATGATTCAGCAAAGACTGATGATGACCTGGGCTTTTTCTTTGATGTTCTAGCCCACAACACCATTCTTGAGACTGAGGTATGCAGACTACAAGAACTGCTTGCCAAAATGTCACAAGAATCAAGTCCATCTGCCCAAATTCACCCATAGATGGTAGTTTCTTCTGAAGCTCTCCCAAACACTGAGCCACTCCTAACAACTATGCCACCAGCCTCTGATTCAAGCACCATTTCTCAGGGACAGAACCCCTCTGAGCAAATGGTTGCTGCTTTTCAATCCTCCTTACCTCTCATCACTTCCATCATCACTAACATTGTGCATCAAGCCATTGATGAAAGGCTTTCCTCAAATCTTCAAACCTTAGTTGATGTTGTTGTTTCTAAGAGACTTTCTAACATTCAACCCCTGAACTCAATGCAACCAAAAAGGGGGAGTCTAAGTCAATGAAAGTAGACAAAAGAAAGAGAGTTAAAGAGGAAGACGAAAAAAAGAAGAAAGAAAAGGAGATGATCACATACAAGAGAAAGAAGAGTGCTGAACAGACTAAAGATGAGAAAAAGTTAGAAGACCTTATCAAAGAAGCTGATGAGCAACATAGCAGATCTATGGATAAGATCATTGATCAACTCTTCAGACAAGGTTTTGACACAGCCAAACTTGACTCTGAAATCAGAAGGCTAAAGAATCAATAGATTGAACATAGATGGGCAAGTTGGAGTGAGAAAAAAAGGAAAGGCTGGAAGCTATGACAAGATTCATATCAAAGCATTTGGGAAGATCAATCATTGAAGTGAAGTCATGGTCTAGAGACAGTATTTTGGAGATAACCACCAGAATATGTTCTTCTGAAGTATTTAACAAAGGATTGATCATAGAAGCTCTTGATGAAGCTGGTGTTGGGAAAAGGTCTGATATGGCAAAGTTATCCAAAGCTTCACTCACAACCAAGATACTAGAGCAGCCTGTACAATCTCCCACACCAAAACAACCAACTTCACAACCCTCAAAACAACTCCTTTACCCAAGAAACCTACTCAAACCACTACCAATGATGCACCCAAGAGGAAGAGAAGGGTGTTGAGGATGGAATAAGAAGATGATGATGATGAGGATGATAGTCTACCAATCTCTGCTGTTCTTAAAATAAAGATGCCTGAGCCCAGGAGTCAACCAAAAACAATCACACTTGACATCCAAAGGCAAATGGTAAAAGTCAAACTTGAAGAAGAAGAACAGCACAAACAACACGATGAGCAGCTGTTAAGGATGGTTGATAAAGAGTTTCCTAAGTCTTCATCCATACAAGCTATGAAGAAACATGCTCAGAGGTTGTATGCTCTCAGATTCACATTTCAATATCAGAAAGAGAGAGTGAGAATTTGGCCTGACCCCAGAGTAAGTGACAGAATTCATAAAAAGAAGATTCCAAGTAGATACAATGGCCAAGTAAAGAAGATTGTAGATGCTATGATAATGCTGGCCATTGTAGTGTCACCCTAGGAAATCCTTGATGAATTCAAGAGAGCTTACAAGTCTAAGATGACTCCACAAACTTTACTAGAAAACAAAATGGTAAAGAAGGGGTTGATCTACAACAAGCTTGAAGAAATAAGAAGAAATGAGCTCCAGTTGTTACTTGAAGGCACTCATCCTGATGAGTTTGCATAAAGAAAAATAACTACTGTGGAGCTAAAGAATGGAAAGAATGTTAAGTACTTATCAGAGTACTATGGGCCTGAGTTCTTCTTTGAAAGTGAAGCTGAAGAACTCACAATGGAAGAACAAGTTGTATTCCTTGAGGCCTATGTCAGAGAGTCTTACAGACTCATCATTGGGAAGTAGGTCTCATGGATGGGGTAACAGCTCTGTGTCCAATTCCCCAAGACAGAGTTCCCATTCATCCTTAGCCAATCAAACTTTCTGAAACCTCTTCCCTGGCCTCAGCTTAATTTGAAGATTTCTGAGCTGATCCAGAAAATGTTTCTGCCAATAAGTGGGACTTCAATAATCTTAAAGGTTTTGGCTGCATTGGTTCAGGGGGAGTTTGTTGGACCAAAAGAACCAATGTGCCAGATCAGAAAAACCTTAAAGTCCCACAGACATCAAAACAACTGAAGTTGTTTACAACAGCTGAAGACAAAGTCTGAAGACAACTGCTGAAGACAAAGTCAGAAGACAAAGACTGAAGACAAAGTCTGAACACAAAGTCTGAAGACAAAATCTAAAGACAAAGTGTGAAGACAATAGCTGAAGACAAAGTCTGAAGACAACAGCTGAAGACAAAGTCTGAAGACAACTGCTGAAGACAAAGTCTGAAGACCAAGTTCTCAGAAGTTGCCACAACAGCTGAAGTAGTTCTCTTCAGTAGTTGTGATGGTTTACTTTTTAGTAGTTTGTAATCAGTAGTTTTATATTATGTAAAACATCTGAAGTTCTTACACTTCAAATGTTATAACTTTAGTAGTTGTAATGATAGCTTGTACTTAGCTTTTTGTGAAGGTGTCCTCAGTTGTTGTGGACATCTTCAGTAGTTTAGTTTACTTTCAGTTGTTTGTATAAATCAGTTAGTTGTCACTATCAAGTGACATCAGCAGATGTCACATTCCTTTATAAAAGGAATGTTGACCTAATTTCCTTGGAACTGAAGCGTGTGCATGAATGAAAACATTCTCTTTGTAGAGAACTTTCTCTCTCTATAACCGTCACTGTTTGATTGAATATTCATATTATTCTTGATTAAATTTCGTCTAATTCTTGTGCTATTCCACTGCAAATCTTAATCTAATTGATCAAACTAGATCCCGATCCTTTCAGGCCGGCACACTCGGTTCATCAAATCCATGAAAGCAGCTGGCACGTTAGTTAAACAAAAAGACATAACAAGAAACTCATAGTGTCCATAACACGTGCGAAAAGCTATTTTAGGAATATCTTGCTCCTTTACCTTCATCTGATGGAAACCAGATCGAAGGTCTATCCTTGAGAACCAACTGGCACCTTGGAGCTGATCAAATAAGTCATCAATCCTCGGTAATGGATACCGATTCTTATTGTTAACTTATTTAACTCACAGTAGTCAATACACATCCTTATAATGTTGTCCTTCTTCTTTATGAATAAGATCGGAGCACCCCATGGAAAGATACTCAGTCTAATGAACCCTTTATCAAACAACTCTTGTAGTTGCTCCATCCATTCCTTCATTTCGATCGGAGCCAACCGATATGGTGCCTTAGCAACAGGTTGGGCACCGGATATCATATCAATCTAAAACTCGATCTCGCGGTCCGGTGGCAAACCTAGTAAATCTTCTGGGAACTCGCACACAACCGGTACATCAAACAATTATGGTATTGGCGTATTTACATCCTTCACGTAGGCCAGGTAGGAACTACATCCATGCCTCGTGCACTTTCCTACCACCACTATCAAAATCACCTTTGGAATCGTAGTAACTCGGTCATCGTAGATTGTCACTAGACTTTCGTCGGGAGTTGTTAATCTAATCATTTTCCTGCAACATACAATATTCGCCTCATAGGTTGCTAACCAGTCCATTCCTAGGACTACATCAAACCCGCCTAAGGCCATCACAGACAGTCTAGTAGGAAACTTATGACCTTCTAGTTCTATATCACAACCTTCTATCAGGTCAACAATCCTAGTAGACTTACCTATGGTAGTTTCTACATCGAAGGGCTTATCGATACTTATACTACTAACAGAAAAATTAGCACAGAAAGCAGTTGAAATAAAACTCTTACTAGCACCATAATCAAATAACATAGAAGCTAGATTTTGGTTTACTAGAAACGTACTTGACACAACATCAGTGTCCACCCTAGCCTCCTCCTGAGTCATCATAAAGGCTTTAGCGCTCGCCTTCTGCCCTTCAGTCCCGGACTTCTTCCCTACTTTGGAACTATTAACCCTCGGCTTCTTGCATTCCCGGCTCATATGGCCCTCCACGCCACAGTTATAACACCTCGCCACCTTGCACTCTCTTGCCATGTGGCTAGGCTTTCCACACTTGAAGCACATATTCGATCCCCACCTACACTCACCGGTGTGCTCCTTCCTACATTTGCCACACCTCTTCATCCTCACACCGGATGTGGCCACACATCGGTCATCCACCCATGCACTCTTGTTGTTTGTCGGGGCCTTGCCCCATCCAAACCTCTTCCCACTCTAATTCCGGTCACCACCACCTTTCTTACTCACCTCTACCACGACCGCTTCCCGTTCATCATACAATCTACCTGCCAAATTAACCATTGACCTAAACATGCTTGGTCAGGCGGGGATCATGTGTCTACGGATATCTGTCAGCAATCCTTGGATATACCTCTTGATCTTTCATGACAGAGGTGTCACCTGGTCTGGCACCAACCGTTCCATCTAGTTGAACTTTATGGTGTCTTGTTGGTGTTTCATGGTTCCGGCCTCCAGCTGTAGGAACTCCCTCTCAACCCTGTCCAACTCTCTATGAAGACAAAACTCCTCAATCACTAGCTTCTTCAGCTCGCTCCACCGCATCCTAGTAATCGCCCTAATACCCTCGGCTTGGACGATATTGTCCTATCAACACAGAGCTGAGTCGATAAATAAATGAGAGGCAAACTTCACCTTCTGATCTTCTCGGCACTCGCTGATATCTAAAACAACCTCCATCTCCCTCACCCATCGGTGAGCAGCAACAATAGTGCCATTGCCATCAAAAGTCAAGGGCTTGCACCTTTGAAATGCCCTATAGTTACAGCCTCGTGCTACCTTATCCATAGGCTCTTCTTCTTCCTCTTCATCAGTAGAGACAACCGTCTTAGTCTCCGGTTGCTCTGTTTCCCCTGAGGACATATTCCTCTCTTTCCTCTCGCCTTCTCGCACCGCTTTGATAACTTCAGTCACCACAGACGGCAAAATTGTCTACATGACATAGTGAACCTCTTCTACCACCACCTCCTTCACTGAGACCCTTATGTTAGCACTCTAATCACCACCCTCCGAATGAGGGGTCTCGAGCTCTACATGAGCCGTCTCCTCAACTCTAACCCTTCCTCTCGTGACCCATGGTCCAGCACCACGTCCACCGCGACCTCCACCATGCGAAGCCTTAGAAGATTTACCACCAGCCATCCACTAACACACTATAAGATTCAAATAGCAAGACAGTCAATCAAGGTATTAGCTTAGTTATGTCAAGTATAATAAGTCCCTAATTATAATGGCCAGTTGTGATTAGCCACTTACTTTACTCTTCATACCCCAAACATTTTCTATCCTGACAACATCGGTATCTAAATCAACTAAGAAGCACATAAATCACCTAACATGCGCACATAATACTGGTTAACGTTAAAGAAAATACCTAATGGCACG
Source organism: Flaveria trinervia (assembly GCA_025506515.1). Classification (NCBI taxonomy): domain Eukaryota; kingdom Viridiplantae; phylum Streptophyta; class Magnoliopsida; order Asterales; family Asteraceae; genus Flaveria; species Flaveria trinervia. The sequence goes on along the minus strand of CM046448.1, from coordinate 41,377,428 downwards.
TAGCTACTCGGACTGGCATCCCATCCCTTTTGTCCCATTCTCAGTTTAAGTTTAGGTTTCTTTTGAAATATTTACCCGTTTCATTTAAACTTTGACTTTGATACCAACTTGTAAGGCCCCGTTCCTGGGACACTCACAGCTAGTCAATCATTGCACATAAAACATATAATATACATTTATATTTATTAAAACATTATAGCGGAATAACATAAAACCATTTCATATATAAATAATTGCTTTTGAAAAATAATACAACATTGTTAATAATTAAAAAAATATCATTAGTTCGCATTACAATGCAAAAACATCATTGTTTAACAAAATGGATGTCATCCAAAAAAATGCCAATTAGTTGCCCCGTGTCATCCTCAGCAACATTTGCCTACCAACTGGAAACACATAAAAGTGAGTGTTGTTGAGTGAGTTCTAGTTTTATAAAATAAAATACTTTTCTTTGGTTTAAGACCTTTCTTTCTTTACTTTCACATGCGATCAGGTATCGTACGTACAAATAGATAATAATAATAATTATTATTATCTTTCATCATCGTTCATTACTTTTGTTCATTCATCATCGTACATCATCATTATCATTCGTTATTCTTTACCGTACCTTACGTACATTCATTAACTTTCGATGACATGTACAGTACCCCGAAAATTATTGATGTGCTCCAAATTATACATAAAAATCCTTTCAAAACCACATCAATTATTCCTTAATATCTTCCTTAAAATGATGAAAATGTACTTAAAAGTCTTAAATTGTGTTTTCAGGTGTTTAAAAGGGCAAGTTGGACAAAAGAAGCATATTTAGCAAGAAATTAAAGTAATCTGAGCTTTGGAGTCCAAGCATTGGCTCGTGCCTCTTTAAGCACGCCCCTATGCTTTGCCAGAAACACACCCCCGTGCTAAACTAACACACCCCTATATTTGGACATCTGACAGGACAAAAAGTACTGTTCCCTAAAAGTAGACACGTGGTCGTGCCTTTTAGGCACGGGGCCATGCCCCACCTCCAACATGGGGTCCCTTTTATTTGTTCGGAAACTTCAGTAATTGTTACGGTTTTCTAAAATTAATGGTATGTTAGGAAGGAACCTGATCAACTCTCTTTTTGACATTAAGTTATGTTTTCAGAAATCGTATGTCAAATAGGTCACAAAAGATTTACCTACATTACTAGGGCTTTGATCTGAGCAGTAAAACTCAGCCTGACAGGATCAAGTCACTACGGCAGCAGGATAGACGAGAAATCGTGCCAGCTCATCTTTATAAACATTAACATTATTTCATTAATCCATATCTTTAAATCACACCACCAATTCATCACGGTTACATAAGTGGAATCTAATTAGGATGATAACTTTTATTCCCTGGTTTTAAATCCAAACGCTTCAAATCTTAGTTTACTTTCTTTCTATTATTGTTTATTTTTAAATCCTAAAAATCTTTCTAATACAAATTATCATTTTCTTTAACAAAAACCAAATCTGATAGTCAAATATCAAGTTTGTTGAGTAGGCTAGGTGTGTCCACGGATTGATACTTGGTTCTTACCAACACTATATTACCACACGACAGGTACATTGCCTTTTGTGTGTGTGGTTTAGTATTAGTAATAACCAATTAAAACTGAATTTGTGCAATAAATCTTTATCAAAATATATATACTATCCGCACCCATCAAGTTTTTGGCGCCGTTGCCCAGGACACACGGCAATTTGAAAGACAAACTAAATTTTTGACTATCTTGTATAGAATTCGTTAATATATTTTTGTTTAAACTTCATTTTTTATTTTTAGGTAGTTTGCCCTAGTTAGTTTAGTTACTTTTGCCTGATTCATTTTAAGCCTTAGTTAGTTTATGCTTCTTTAAGTTAGTGTATGTCCGACTCGTCTAGTTCTGAACTTGTTCCGCCTCTTCTGGAACCCGAACGACTTTTCCATCAAAGATTGCGCAAAAGATCACAACAAACTGCACCAGTCATTGAAGAAGACATTTTGGAAGATACACGTTTGAAGAAGACATGGCTAACCAAGACGAGAAAATGAAGATGACACACTATGCCACACCGTCAATAGATGGTTATGAGTCTAGTGTTGTCCAACCAGCAATAGTGGCCAACAATTTTGAGATTAAGTCTAGTATTATCCAACTCGTAGAAAACTCTGTTCAGTTCCATGGGTTACAAGACGAAGATCCTAATGCTCACATATCACGATTCCTTCGTATCTGTGCTACCTTCAAAATCAATAACTGTTCAGACGACACCATTCGACTAAGACTTTTTCCATTTTCACTTCGAGGCCGAGCCATCAATTGGCTTGATTCACTTCCACCAGGTTCCATCACAACATGAGAAGAAATGGTTAAACAATTCCTTTTGAAATACTTTCCACCCGATCGCATTGCCAAACTAAGAAGCAACATCACAAGTTTTCGCCAGGACGACAATGAATCATTACACGCAGCATGGGAGAGATATAAAAGTCTCCTGGATTCATACAACAACAATCGTCTGGATTCAACCAAAGGCCACCTTACCAACAATAGAAACCACCATACCAAGGTCCAAGCAGTAGTAACCAAGACCATGGAGCATCATCAATGGAAGACTTATTGCAGCAGTTGTTGTTAACCACACAAGCCACAGATGAGTACATCTAGAAATCTGATCAAAGAAATGAGGAGAGGTTCCAAAGAAATGAAGCTGACATCAAAAGCAACAAAGCATCATTGCAAACCATAGAGCACCAAGTAGGTCAATAGCACAATAGGTATCTGAAAGACCTCAAGGAGCTTTGCCCAACAACACTGTAACAAACCCTAATGCTCAAGTCAAAGCCATCACCACCAGGAGTGGCAAAACCACTCAAGGTGATGCACCCGCATTACAACCCATCCTTGAAGAGGTAGAAATGAAACTCCAAGTAATGCGAGTGATAAGCAAAAGAACCTGTTGTTATTGAAGAACCAGCCAAGAAATACATTCCACCACCACCTTATGTTCCACCACCTCCATATCCAGGACGTTTGAGACAACAAAGAATGGAGGCACAATATGGAAAATTCCTTGGGTTGTTCAAGAAACTCCATATCAATCTGCCCTTGGTGGAGCCTTAACACAAATGCCAAACTACGCTATGTTTCCAAAAGGTGTCTTGTCAAACAAAAAGAAACTGGAAGAGTTATCACACGTAGTTTTGAATGAGGAATGCTCCACAGTTCTTCAAAACAAACTACCTCAAAAGATGACTGATCCAGGAAGTTTCACCATACCTTGCCTAATAGGAAATCTTTCTGTCTGTAACGCGTTAGCTAATTTAGGTGCAAGCATTAACCTTATGCCTTATGCGGTTTTCGAAAAATTAAACCTAGGTGAACCTAGACCTACCCGTATGAGCATCCAGTTAGCTGACCGTTCTGTCAAATATCTGAGGGGCATCATTGAAAATCTCTTGGTTAAAATTGACAAATTCGTATTTCCCGTTGATTTTGTGATCCTTGACATGGATGAAGACAAAAAGGTTCCACTTATCCTAGGTTGACCTTTCTTAGCGACTGCTTGAGCTCTCATTGATGTTCTTACAGCAAACTCACGCTTAGAGTAGACGAGGAAGGAGTAACTTTCGATATAGGCCAATCCATGAAACACCCTCAGCATCATGATGACTCACTCTATTACGTTGATGCTTGCGATTCGATCATAAGTTGTTATTTGGAGAAAACTCTTCAAAATGAAGCTTGCAACACTCAAATAATAGAAGTCCAAATCACCAAACCTGTTTGTGAGAACCAAATCATTCAAGAACTTCAAGTTGATGAAACAACACTTCATCAAGAAGCATTTGAGATCATTGAGCAAGACCTAGAAACAAAAGCCAAACCTTCTATAGAAGACCCTCCAGTTTTAGAGCTCAAAGAACTTCCATCTCATCTCGAATACGCTTTTCTTGAAAACACAACTCAACTTCCTGTCATAATCTCATCCGCCTTATCAATTGATGAGAAGAACAAATTGCTCAATGTACTCAAGGCACACAAACAAGCAATGCATGGAAAATCATGGACATCAAGGGAATCAATCCATCCTTTTGCACTAATAAAATATTGATGGAGGAGAACTTCAAATCCATCATTCAACCTCAAAGACGTTTAAACCCGAGCATGCAAGAGGTGGTGAAGAAAGAAGTAATCAAACTGCTAGATGCCAGTTTGATTTACCCTATTTTTGACTCACCTTGGGTCAGTCCCGTCCAAGTTGTTCCAAAGAAAGGAGGAATGGCTGTTGTAACTAACGAAAAGAATGAGCTTATTCCCACTCGTACGGTTACCGGATGGAGAGTTTGCATAGAATATCGCAAACTCAATGACGCCACAAGGATAGATCACTTCCCTCTTCCTTTCATTGACCAAATGCTTGAGCGATTATCTGGAAAAATGTTTTATTGTTTCCTAGATGGTTTCTTAGGTTATTTTCAAATCCCTATTGCTCCGAAGATCAAGAGAAGACGACGTTCACCTATCCATATGGCACATTTGCTTATCGGCGAATGCCCTTTGGATTGTGTAATGCTCCTGCTACATTTCAAGGATGCATGGTAGCAATTTTTCATGACATGATTGAACACTCAATGGAAGTTTTCATGGATGATTTCTCCATCTTTGGAAACTCATTTGAGCAATGTCTTGAAAATCTGGAAAAGATGTTGGTTAGATGTGAAGATTCTAACCTTGTTTTAAACTAGGAAAAGTGCCACTTATGGTTACGGAAGGAATAGTGTTAGGACACAAAATCTCTCGAGCGGGGCTTGAAGTCGATCAAGCCAAAGTCGACACTATTTCTAAACTTCCACATCCCACAACCGTCAAAGATATCAGAAGTTTCCTAGGTCATGCAGGATTCTACCGTCGTTTCATCAAAGATTTCTCAAAAATCGCTCGACCAATGACTCAACTTCTCGAGAAAGACGCTCAATTCGTATTTTCTGACAAATGCATTAATGCATTCAAATTGCTTAAAGTGAGGCTGGTAACCGCTCCAATCATGGTTTCCCCAGATTGGACGCTACCATTTGAACTCATGTGCGATGCAAGCGATTTCACGGTAGGAGTCATATTAGGACAAAGGAAAGACAAGCAATTCGATGCAATTCATTATGCGAGAAAAACCCTAAACGACACACAAGAAAACTACACCACCACCAAAAAAGAACTTCTTGCGGTAGTTTTCGCATTTGACAAATTCCGCTCGTATCTCGTCCTTTCAAAAACAATTGTTTACACGGATCATGCAACCCTTCGTTATTGTTCAACAAACAAGATGCAAAGCTGAGATTGATTCGTTGGATCCTTCTACTTCAAGAATTTGACATCGAAATTCGTGATAAGAAGGGAGCAAAAAATCTAGCGGCTGATCATCTCTCGCGTCTTGAGGATTCAAGTCCTTCACAAACTGAGGAAACCATAATAAACGACAACTTTCCTCATGAATTCCTTATGCACATTCAATCCTCAATCGATGAACATCCTTGGTTTGCCGATTTTGCAAATTACTTAGCAAGCGGAATCCTTCTCAAAGGAATGACTTATCAACAAAAGAAGAAGTTCTTTACTGATATCAAACATTACTATTGGGAAGACCTGTATCTATTCAGAATTGGTGCAGACCAACTCATTTGAAGATGCGTATATGGAAGAGAAGCAGAACAAATTCTAAAGCACTATCATGAAGGACCCACCAGAGGACACCATGGAGCAACCTTAACAGCTAAGAAAGTATTTGACTCTGGATTTTACTGGCCCACAATCTTCAAAGATGCTCACAACATGGTACGCACCTGTGATGCATGTCAAAGAGCAACCAATATCTAACACGGGATGAGATGCCTCATAACCAGTTCAAGTATGCGAGATATTTGATATATGGGGTATTGATTTCATGGGCCATTCCCGGTGTCATTTGGCAATCGTTACATCTTGGTAGCAGTTGATTACGTTTCAAAATGGGCTGAAGCTCAAGCCCTGCCTACTAATGATGCCAGAAACGTTGTCAAATTCCTTATAAAACTATTTTCTCGTTTCGGTGCCCCCAAAACTCTAATTAGTGACCGAGGAACTCATTTCTGTAACAATCAGCTCGAACGAGCAATGGCGCGTTATGGAGTTCACCATCGCTTTACAACTGCTTACCATCCACAAGCGAATGGTCAAGCTAAAATCACTAACCGAGGCATCAAACGCATCCTTGAGAAAACTGTAGGTCAAAATCACAAGGACTGGTCTATCAAGTTAGATGATGCATTATGGGCTTTTCGAACAGCCTATAAGATTCCCATCAGCACAACACCGTTTAAACTAGTTTATGGAAGTCATGTCATCTACCTGTGGAACTAGAGCACCAGGCTTTTTGGGTACTTAAAGTAACAAACCTGGACCAAGACTTTGTAGGAAAGAATCGATTCCTACAAATCCACAATTGGAGGAATTGAGAGAACAAGCGTACGAAAACGCTAGGGTTTACAAAGAAAAGACAAGGAAATTCCACGACGCTCGACTAAAGAACACAAAACGATTTTATGTGGGAGAACGTGTCTTATTGTATAACTCTCGTTTACATTTGTTTCCCGGAAAACTGAAGTCACGTTGGTCTGGACCTTATACGATCAAAAACGTGTTTCTAAATGGTGCCATTGAAATTTATAACCACAAAGGTTTAATTTTAAAGTAATGGTCATCGTTTGAAACCGTATAATGATGGACCAACCAAAATTCCCTTGGAGGAATTACACCTCCGCCTCGACGAAAACTAAGTGTGGGGAAGGGTCGTGTGAAGACCTAAAACTTAAACGCGACACCTGTACATATATTTTCTTACTTTTTAACAATTTTAGGATCCCACAAGCACATCACGGGGTCGTGCCTCATCAAGCACGCCCTCGTGTCTCTGAAAAATTTCTTTCCACGATCTTCGCTGACGACTCTGGAACGTTGCAGGTCGAAATTAAGATGAATTCTGACAAGCACGGGGTCGTGCCTAGCCAAGCACGCCTCCGTGTCCACTTTCCACGACCTGTATATACGTACCACACTTGTTCAATTCTTTCATCACACTCACTTCTATTTATAAACATCTGAAAAATGAAAGAATCAAGTCACGGAAGTTCCAACTGGAATCCTGCGAAGAAACCACGTTCTGAAACACGAGAACGAACGACTCAAGAATATTTCTTCAAGCTGCATGAACTAATCAAACAACTGACTGAAATGAACCTCACTGCATCCCAACACTTAGCTGAACTTATCCAAAAAGTTCAACAAATGACCGAGGAACTCATTTCCATTAATCGGCAGCTTGCGGAATTGAGCAACCGCACTTCTCACTATCCCATCCTGAACCTTCCACATTAAATGTGTGGAGGTTTCTTTTAGAACCATTTCGTGATGTGCTAAGTGTGCTGTTGCGCGTTAAAGAGTCTGGTTTTGCTGTTTCAGATTCTCGGCTTTTAACGTATTATGTAACCGTAGGACCTTAGGAAATGTAATTTTCATTTTGGCTTGTGTTTATTTACTCTAGGACTAATTTCGTATCTTTTCTGATGATTTGAAAGTGGTAAAACTTAACCGGGAAAATTACATAATGTGCGAAACTAAAAAACGAAACAAAAAAAGACTGAAACCACCCAACAATACATCAACACAGCCCCGTGCTCAAGTAGGCACACCCCCGTGTTCGACAAAAAATGACACAAGCTGACATTTTTAGCCTTTTGTCTTGTTCCTCTTCAATTTTGCATGCTAAATACCGACCTCAATTGCCTGCAAGTCGTATCCACTCTAATTTTCATCTTGTTTTTCCATTTTTCTTTCATCTTTTAAAGAGTTCTTTCAAGAGTTTTGAACAAAAGGTTAGTGTACTAATTCCTTTGATTATAAAAGTCATTTACATGTAGTTAGGTGATTAGGTCTCTAAACAACCGAAATCCTAGCAATTATATGTACAGACTTGCTCTTAAACGTTTCATGGAATGATGAATACGTTCAACCTACTTGTTCATGTTTATTCTTGTAAGTAGATTAGTGTTAATTAATATGTTTCTTTAGTTATTAGTTTGTTTAGTTAGCTAATTTTTTTGTTTTCTTTTATCATTATCAAGACTATCTTAATAATCGTGGTGAAATATTTGTTATCATGTTCAAGAGTTCCCAAGTGGTATTAAACATAAAATATATTTTTTGGGTATCTTGAATTATTAACAAATAATTAAAATGTTAAACGTACAATATTTGATTTTTTAAGCAAGAAAGGTTAAACCCATGCTTAGTCAACGATTTACAAACATAACCATGCGTGCTCGAGTCAAGATTCCATGCTTACTATGTTTACCGCACCCCCACGTCTCACAAAACGCACCCCCTTCCTTGGATGATAAACTTTTAAAACATTTTTGATCATGATTTGAATCATTATGATGTTATGTCTTGAAAAACACATGATTTTCACTAACATCATGAAACTGCTTAAGAAATCAGTTTTGTATAGATTAACATATTTTTGAAATTTCAGGATCATGAATCATCCCTACTTATGTTTTGAAGCGAGTCGTGAGAGATGGTGTCATGAGATACTTCAAAGGCTACTACAAAGGGTCGAAAGACCCCATTTACAAGCAGATGAAGAACACTAGCGGCAGTCGAACAGCTAGAAAGATACAATACATTATTGAGTGTCCAATGGAAGCGTTTATTCTCACAAAATAGATCTTTCGTTTATGAACTAACTCTTGAATTTTTAGCATATTTCAAATTTAGCATGAAAGACTTTGATCCTTGGGATAATAATGCAGTTTCATTCAGACTTGCTGGGCATTGGCAAAAAACATCCATTGCCTTGTTCGGTGTCTATCTTGGGATCTACACGAACATGAAATAGAGGAGGAAGCAGTATCTGGAATGCCTTCCCGAACGAGGAAAGTAAAGACGCGGAAAGTTATGCAATGAGGAAAGCATTTTGGGAGCGGATTGGAACGGAGGGTTCAACTCAAGTAAAACAAAAAGCAGTCAGATACGAGACCCGCTACTGCGATACATTCATCGTTACTTAGTCATTCCATAGCAGCTCGTGGTCAAAGCGAGGTAGTTGTTAACTTGAGGGACTTGTTCATTTTATATTGTATGGTTAATCAGTTGCCATGTAATATTGGGTATTTGTTTTGTAATCTTTTTGCCAGGAATGCGATTGCAGGTGCTCCAACACCTATGTTTGGAGGAAGCTGGATTTTGAACTTATACGAAAGCTATGGTTATAACACTGAGGGAACTAAAGGAGTGATGCCAGGACTTTTAGACTTGAGCATTTACACAAGTATGTACATGGTGACAAGCCTACCAAATGGGCAGCCAAGATTCATGGATAAGAAGGGACAAATCTGGGATCCGGCGGACCCTGAAGAAATAATTATGGATCTCGACATGCCAATACAACCGAAGGAGCCGGAGCTGTATCTTCAATTCACGTACAAGGGAATTCCCGACCATGTTAGACCTTTACGAGTCAATACAAACAACCAGCGACCATGCAAGGCGATCATTTGAATATGCCCAACAAGCCTTCAACCGAGTCGAAAGTCTGCACTCTTGGGTCGATGACCTCAGCAACGATGTTATGTACATCAGGAACCGAATGTACCATGAGTGGGGGGATATTCCCCCACAAAGCCCTTGAAAACCGTATCATTTTCAGGGACCCGGCATCATTGTTTTGTGGCAATCTATCTTTTAATTTATGTCGTTTTGTTTTTGTTTTGTGTGTTTAGGACTTTAATGCTTTTAATAAATTGGTGACATTTCAGGTGATACCGAGGATTCTAACAACGCGAGGCCAACCAAACACAACTGAATATTTCATCATTTTTAGGGGAGTTATTTCATTACCCTTTCTCGATCTTGATTATATTAATCACATTGAGGACAATGTGAATTTTAAGTGTGGGGATGGGAGTAATGCATTTGACTTTGCTAAAAAGGTTCAAATTTAAAACTTTTAAGAGAAGATCACTTACCAAGTAATTTTTATGACAAGAAGCCAAAAATAAAAATTTTGATAAACCAAATTATAAATATACGTTTTCAGGAAATAAAGAAGTAAACTCATGACGCCCAAGTAAAATTGAAAATGTTTTTTGTGATATCCTTAAAAGCAATAATCTAATCTAGTAAAATATTTAATCATGTAAAATGAAGCACTTGTACCCAATTCCATCCATATGCGAGTTTATTTTTTAGCCTTAAACAGCTTTTGCAAAATTGCAATTCTACTTTCATTCTGGATTTAATTGAGGGTGCCATATGATACGTGTAATTAGAACTTGCTTTGGGTATGCATTTTAAGACCTTAATTAGTATTTGTTGTATAAAATTTAGTTAGGCACTAGGAAACCTTAACCATTCAAGCCCCAACCATTGTCTTAAATTTTCCTTACCCGAACGTCAACCATAGTGAGCCCCGTTGAGCTTAAACATTTTTTATCTTTCAATCACCTAAGCCACCAAGTCACTTAACCAAAAGCCTTCTACAAAACCCGTTTTCGTTAAAGACACGTTTTTGGCTTATAAAAAATTGGTCTTTTACCGGCACACCTTAAAGAATTGGAATGCATTCTTTTGATTTCAATTTGCTTTGTTTCCTTCATCACGTAAAACTGGGACTTCCCCGGAAATCCGCGAACAAATTTTCAATCTCATGTTTGACGCAAGAAAGAAATGGCGAAAAAAGGAACAAGTTCCGCCATTTTGTGGAATTTCAAAAAGTGCTATAAAGAGACAGGCAAAAAGATATGAAAGATGCCGGAATTGTGGAAATTGGTCTCATAATAGAAAATGCAAAAAGAATCAAACTGAATCTCAATACGAATACACAGAACTAATCCGATTGGGTGCTATTAGCCTTCAAGCCGAACGATCCTTGAGAAAGGAAAGTTTTGTGTATCTTCGGGTAAAAGATGAAGTACGATTCTTAAAAGCAAATACGGTCTTGACAATCTGACCTTAAACGAGTCCTCAATCTAGCATATCCCTTCTAGCTTAAAGTATTGTATAGGAACTTTTAATGCTTCCTTGTAGATTATGTTAGAAAAATAAGCCAAGACCGTTGTCTTTAGCAATTAGCCAATTTTTCCAAATATTCCATACCCGAGCCCGAGCCAAATTACAACCCATCAAAGACCTAATGATTTATGCAAGTAAATATCTAAGTAGGTGGAGATTTGATCCCTTAACAAGCTTATGATTTCACACGTATTCATACTAGGCAATTGAGTGTATTAGTCATACTTAATCTTGATTATGACTCCATATATTGAGCCGAGTGTGAGTGCACCTTGTGAGAAGTGTAGATTTTTGCATGATTATAATCTTTACTAACCTATTGCTTGCTAGGATATCAGTTTACATATGCTTAGAATATTTATATTTGGATGAAAATAATGTTTACTTGCGTATTTCTCGAAAGACATGTTTATAATTTGTTTTATTTAGTTTTTGGTGGATTTGTCATTTTAAGTGATTTTTGCTTGAGGACAAGCAAAGTTCAAGTGTGGGGATGTTTGATGGGCTCCAAATTATACATAAAAATCCTATCAAAAGCACATCAATTATTCCTTAATATCTTCCTTAAAATGATGAAAATGTACTTAAAAGTCTTAAATTGTGTTTTTAGGTGTTTAAAAGGGCAAGTTGGACAAAAGAAGCATATTTAGCAAGAAATTGAAGTAATCCGAGCTTTGGAGTCCAAGCATGGGGTCGTGCCTCTTTAAGCACGCCCCCATGCTATGCCAGAAACACACCCCGTGTTTGGACATCTGACAGGACAAAAAGTATTGTTCCCTAAAAGTAAACATGGGGCCATGCCTTTTAGGCATAGGGCCGTGCCCCACCTCTAACACGGGGTCGTGCCCCATTTAGCACGGGGTCGTGCCCAACACAACCTGCATGTACGAGCCAACCAACTTTTGTAAGCATTGTACTAGCACGGGGCCGTCCTTAAACACTCCGGAAACCCTATAAATAGAAGCTTAAGTTCATTATTTTTGGTAAGCTTTGGTGGGAGAGTTACTCTGCAAAACTCTCTCGGGAATCAAGACTTCAAGATCATTTAGAGGCTCGAGAGGTGCATACAACACTTGGAAGAAGTTCGGATTCGTCTAAACGCCATCCATTATGGATTATCGGTTTGATTGTTCCATTTCATCGATGATTACATATCTATCTTCTTTGTCATATGTTGTTATGTTCAAGCTCATTATGAGCTAAACTCTTTTTATCATCCTAATCGGATGAAACTTATGTAATTTGTGATGAACTAATGGTGTGATGAATATTATGTTAATGTTATGGTGGTCTTGGGAAAATATTGATGGGTAGCATCTACATTTGAACGGGAAGTCATAAATTTATGGTTTGTGATTGTGATCGTCATATAAAGTTGAAAAATCATATGATTAACTTTCATTCGCGAAACCAGTCTTCATTATAATCCATGGCTAATGAACTAGAAATGGTTATTAGAAATCATATCACTTTAACTTTCTGATCATTTGCGGGTTCCCTTTTATTTGTTCGGAAACTTCAGTAATTGTTACGGTTTTCTAAAATTAATGGTATGTTAGGAAGGAACCTGATCAACTCTCTTTTTGACATTAAGTTATGTTTTCAGAAATCGTATGTCAAATAGGTCACAAAAGATTTACCTACATTACTAGGGCTTTGATCTGAGCAGTAAAACTCAGCCTGACAGGATCAAGTCACTATGGCAGCAGGATAGACGAGAAGTCATGCCAGCTCATCTTTATAAACATTAACATAATTACATTAATCCATATCTTTAAATCACACCACCAATTCATCATGGTTACATAAGTGGAATCTAATTAGGATGATAACTTTTATTCCCTAGTTTTAAATCCAAACGCTTCAAATCTTAGTTTACTTTCTTTCTATTATTGTTTATTTTTAATCCTAAAAATCTTTCTAATACAAATTATCATTTTGTTTAACAAAAACCAAATCTGATAGTCAAACATCAAGTTTGTTGAGTAGGCTAGGTGTGTCCACGGATTGATACTCGTTCTTACCAACACTATATTACCACACGACAGGTACACTGCCTTTTGTGTGTGTGGTTTAGTATTAGTAATAACCAATTAAAACTTAATCTGTGCAATAAATCTTTATCAAAATATATATGCTATCCGCACCAATCAATTATGCATGAAGCTAGCTTTTGGGCCTAGGGCAACTACATTCATCACTGTCATTCATCATTCCTTACGGACCAATACCATGTGCTATACCCTGAACATTGTGCACGAAGCTGGTTACTTGGCCTGAGGTCTATCATAGACCCCGAACATCATGCACGAAGCTAACTCCAGTACCTAGGGGACGCGACAAGGGTCCCATATGTATGATCAATCACAAACCTAGTGTGCATCCTTCCAGGGTAGCTAACCCGCACACAGTTGAGCTAACACCCTTCATTGGGTGTGAACCTCCATACATTGCTTGCAAGACTTTCTTATTCTCATTCATTAATGGATGCATTCTTTCATTCTTTACGTTCCGCTTTTCATTATCTTTCTGCTTTCATTACATACTACTTTACGTTTATAAATATTAACATGCCATGGAAAATAATCATACGTAACAAGGAACATAAAAATATCATACCCATACATGGCCTCATCATAAACAACACATACCACATCAGCCATTATCATAAAATCAACCTACATAATCCCTGGGAACATCCCAAGTCAAAGTCTAAAATTTCACTTCCCCAAAAATTTCAGAAGTTAAGCTAAGGCATTAAGCGCATGAGCACTATGCAGGCACATGACCTTTCAGGTGCATGGGAACACTTAGGCGCATGGGAAATACTTGGGCGCATGGGCACTATTTGAGCGCATGGCCAAACACTTAGGCATTCTGGAAAAATTCTTGGCGCATGGGCACTATGCAAGCGCATAGTGCCCGGGCGCATGGGTAATCTAGGCACATGGGTAGTCTAGGCGCATGGGACACTTAGTCAAATCTAGCCTAAACCTAGGCGCATGAGTACTATTTGGGCGCATGAGTATGGGCATTTGGGCAAACACTTAGACAATTCGACCGTTGGGCGCATGGGCAACCAACTTACACTAATCAACATAATTCAGTCCCCAATCCAACATTCATCATGTTCTAAGCTTAGTTCTTACATTCTAAGCATCATAAACACATACATGACATGATCTTAACATCATAAACACCCAAAACAAACCCCCACATGCAATCATATACACACATACATACGGGTATACACACCCATTAAAAAAATGTTCATACATGTATTTCCAACCCTAAAATCAGTTAAAACATGTAAAAAGAGGGTTATAGAACTCACCTTTGACAACTTTCGAGTATGAATTCTTCAAATACCGAATGCAATTGACTTCGACCACCTAGAAACCCACCAAAAACACAACTTGAACATAAACAAACATATATAAGCACATAACCGAGGCTAGAACCAGTCAAGAACACCTCTAACATGAATTCTTACCTTGAATTCAGCCTTCTTCTTCATCTTCTCTCTAAAATCGAAGCTTTCTTCACTTTCTTTCTCTAAAACCTGATGAAAAGAAGTGTGCAGGGATTATGGGCGGCCATGCCCACTTTATGCACCAACTTTTATTCTTTTTTCCTTTTTAACACATTTAGCCCCTCATCTTGGGTTAAATTGTGTTTCTTCCTTTTCTGCACTTTTTTCTTTCTTTCTCATCTTTTAAAATTTCCGGGTGTTACACACTACCAAAGGTAAAGAAATTTCACATAATATTGTAGACCTCATCACCGATGGCCTCTTTCACTATAGATTTAAGGGTAGCTGGTCTCTCTCCTTCCAGGTGACTGTGGAGATCTGACTCCTCATGAATAGTCTCGGGAGCCTTAACTTTGCTTCGGGTGACATGTGGCCTAGTAGTACACCTACCACAAGCACCTACTTGGGTTGCCTTTCCAGGTTTACTAGCCATAGATTCTATCTCCTATAAGATTCAAACACTAACAATGTCACTCAAAATGATTGCTCAGATCATGGTAAGTATGATAATTCCTTAATTATAGTGGCCAAGTGCGATTAACTACTTACCTTAACCCCATGTCCTAATTACTCACTATCCAGACACACATCAATATTCAACTTTACTAAGCACATAAATTCAGTTTGCACATGCATATAACACTTGTTTATATGAAAAGTTTTACCTGATAACACATAGCTACTTGGGATGGCATCCCTTGATTTAGTTCTATTTTCAGTTTAGGTTTTAAAAATAAATTTATCCAATTCTTTTAAACTTTGGCTTTAATACCAACTTATAAGGCCCTATTCCCATAAGACCTCACAGTTGGTCATTCGTTACATAATAAATAATAGAATATGTTGATATGTGAAAACATTGTAGCAAAATACTTTAAATGATTCATTACATACATTAACAAACATACTTTACCTAGAAATACATAGTTGTCATTAAGTTCAAAATATTAACATTGTATTTCAAGATAAAAACATCATTTTTGCATACAATGGATGGAAGTCTTTAATTGCCAACTAGCTCCATTCTCGTGCCATGCTCAACAACATCATTACCTACCAACTGATATGCGTATAAAGTATACGTTGCTAAGAGAATTTAGTATTTATAATAATATAGAAAATATAAATTTTTAGGAAAACTTATTTTAATGAACACACATCCATTTTACATTACAGTCAAGTTGACTAATACTATTTCTTTAACATGTTCATTATCTTTCATTCTTGCATTATCTTTCCCTTTCATTAGCTAGGATTGCATAAGGCAAAAGCCTACATCATATGGCTGGCAACAAATGTTGACCCCAGCCAGTACAACATCAAAATGGTAGCTGTCAAACCCCGACCGACTGCAGAATCATCGGAGCGGACGAATGTGAAATGATTGTTCACAACTCATGAATTTAAATAAGTTGAAATAGTATTAAATGACATTTTCATTGAATAATACTAAACAAATAAGTCATTACAATACAACCAAAATTCAAACAACAAAATGTAATCTTTAGTTAAACTAGGTCCAAGTCCTATATGAGCAAGAAGAAGTCCTCAAAATAGCAATCCTAAACCATGTTTAAAAATACGGTCAACATATGATGTTGGTGAGTTCCCATGGATTTGAACATATGTATATAAATAACATTTAAAATGCAATTTATGCATAGGTTAAGAAACAATTCAAGAATATAGCTAGCATAATGATACAATCAAACCTTGATAGAAGATGGCCATTATAAGATATAACGATTTGCTAAGTGTACTTGGTTCCCATGATGAACAAGAATATGTCACCAAGAGCCGGCAATAACCTTGGCTTTAGCACCAAATAAGCTTTTCAAGGCCATAGATCTATGACGTCACTAGACTAGCAATAGTTAATGATTGTTTTTGCAAGGCACTTATGTGCATTTTTAAAATTGTTAAAACATGAAATAGGTTAGAACAAATTTATTATGTCGATATATGGTATATTAGACTTCATTTAAGTTATAAAAATATATTCCAATACTTCAGCATAGCCCTCACTTTGATAAATAATCTTCTGGAATAACCGAATGTGGTGGCATAGCCGTCCATATGCAAACGGGATTCTTTGTTTATGTTAGTGTGTTGTTAGCTTGATTTAGGAATATTAGTGATTGTTATAAGGTTAGTGAATGTTAGAAGGTTAATGATCAAATGATAATGATTAAAATTAAAAAAGAGTTAGTAGAAGAAAGAATAAAAGTAAGAACATAAAGCCATGAGAAAAATTAGATGTTAAGATGATTGAACAATATCAAAATGCATAATATAAAATCAATATAAGATTACCTTAGTATTAGAAAATTCTTGAAATTTCTTATAAAAGAAAATTCGTGAAATTGATCAAAATTAATGGATGAAAAAAAGATATGTGAGTGAGATTTTTAGAGAAAAAGCAAATGAAAAGTGAGACCTAAAGCTTGTTTGTATAGTTGAGGTTAGGAGGGGGTTATGAATGGTGTTAATAGTGAGTTACAAGTCTTTCAAAAGGGGGTTATGATTAGAATTTAAAATAACTATAAAATTAAATAATTTAAATAAATATAACAAAATTATTATTACAATTTAAACTCTAAAATTATGAAGACTCTAATTTTAATTAACAACTTCTTTTTTATTAAATATTTATAGACTTTAAAAATCTCACATGAACTTGTAATTTGATTATTTATTTTAGTTGAATATTTTAAAATCTTATAGATATTAATAACCTTTTAAAATTTATAGAATTTATTTTATAAATTATAGAATTTAAGTTAAATTGATTAAGTGACACATTTATTGTTCTTAGAACATAAAAATAAATAAAATGACTAAATAATGAATTTGATTTACAAGATTGACTCAAACAGCTTTGGGTTTGGGTTTATACTTTGAAAATAGGTGGATGTTACAGTAGCTAACCCCTTATGTTAACCCACATTACTTGGCACGAAGCCTACTCATGAATAAAGGTCCATTCATTTCATTGGTCAATCTCAATGATCTTACCCCAAATGTGCATCCTACAGACTGAATCCACTACACATCAGTTGGGATAAAACTACATAGTTATGCAACACCAATCACTTTGCTTGCAAAAATTTTCATCATCATAAGGGCCTGGGGTGATATTAATTAGGTTTCACTGTCATTCTCGCATTCATTTATGTTCCACTTTAATAATAAATAATACTTATAAGGTATCCTTCCACATCACCCGCTGACTGAAGGGTAGTTAGAAATGACAATTCAAACATTAGAAGACATGTTGTGTGTATGTTGTGTCTCTTTTGTCTATTATTTATTTCATTATTTTTGTCTTTCTTTCCTTTTCGTACTGCTCGCTCCCTAGTCCTTTATCATCTTTCACATATAAAAATATAATTAAATACCATTAAATTAGATATATATATATATATATATATATATATATATATATATATATATATAATATACATGATGGTGTTATATAGCTAAATATGAAATTTCTACATCTTGCTTGTTCGTAGAAATTTTGGGGGAGAATATATTTAAATGTTCTTCTTATTTTTCTTCTGCAGAATTAAATGAGAAGCCTAGATGATGTAAAGATGGTTAAGAGTATTGTGTAGAATATGCTTAATAGGTTCAGCCAGAAAGTGAAGTAAACAGTAATCTTGCAGCTTAACTAATAAAAAAAGACACTTGATGACTCGGATAATCCCCTTGACACTTTTTGGCCAACACAAAGTTTCAAGTCCTTGTTCAAAAAGGGTTGAGAATGTGATATCTTTTTTTTGAGTAATTTTTATCTAAAGTGTCTTTGCGTTTATATTTTCCACCCCATCTCAACCGGTACCACCCATTTCTCCAACTGACTCTACCTTACCATCTTCCTCACTTTTATCTACCCATCAACAACCCATAAGCCAACTATCATCCACTACCCTACCTATGCCTATTGATTTCAAAACCTTGAAAGATCACCACCATGATATCATCATTGGTTCTATCACTAATGGAGTTTGGACACGGAGACAATCTGGTTTGATTAATGTTGTATGTTCTCTTGTTTTATATCCCAAATTGTCCCAAAAAATGTTCATGCAGCTCTTCAAGATCCTTGTTGGGTTGAGTCAATGCAATTGGAACTGCAATAGTTTAGGAAACTTAAAGTGTGGACCCTGGTTGATCTACCACCAAACAAATGCCTAATTGGCACGAAATGGGTGTTCAAGAACAAACCTAATAAGCGTAGCATTGTGGTAATAAATAAGTCCCGTTTGGTGGTTAGGGCTTTGCTCAAGAAGAAAGGATTGACTATACGAAAGTCTTTGCTCATGTAGCCGTCTTGAAGCTATTAGAATCTTTCTAGCTCATGCCGCTCACAAGCAGTTCAAGGTCTATCAGATGGATGTCAAATGTGCATTCTTTATGAAGACATTAACGAGGAGATATACATGTGTCAACCACCAAGTTTTGAGAATCCCGATTTTTTTGACAAAGTCTACAAGCTTGATAAATCCCTTTATGGCCTTCATTAGGCACCTCGGATCTGGTACGAGACTTTAACACAGTATCTCTTAAGCAATGGTTTTTCTCGTGGCACCATTGATAAGACTTTATTCAAGAAGGAAGTGGATGGTGAGATTTTGATTGTCCAATTCTATGTCGATGATATAATTTTTGGCTCCACCAATCCGAGGTTGTGTCAGGAGTTTGAGGAGGTCATGCATGGTTGATTTGAAATGAGCATGATGGGGAAGATGTGATTTTTCCTTGGGTTGCAGGTTGAACAAAAGCTAGAGGGAATTCTCATTCATCAAGATAAGTATATTAAAGAAATTCTGAAGAAATTCAAGATGGATGTTGCATCTCCTATCTCACCCTTTTCACTACTCAAACGTGCCTCACTCCTAACGAGAATGGGAAACCTGTATCTCTACAGATCAATGATCGGTTCCCTTATGTATCTTACAGCCCGCCGTCTAACTTTCACTATAGGATATTGTGCTCGATACCAATATGCTCCAAAAGAGTCTCATGAAAAAGTTGTCAAATGAATCTTATCTTAAAGGCTCTTCTCGTTTAGGGCTTGGGTATCCTTATGGTGGGAATTTTGATTTACATGCTTATTCGGGCAAAACTATAGTTTCGCTACCAACGAAACTAAAGTCTAAATAACTCGTTTTGCGAAATTATCTTCTCAGTTTCACACTATCGGGGTTTTAGATCATTGTGAACGATACTGTGCCTTTGTTTTACGATTTTGAGATTTTATTCTTGTTATACTCGATTGTTCATTGATTTCTCTTCACAAGTGAGTTTCAAACTCAGGACCTTAGTTTAATCTAGGTTTCAACATCTCTTAATGAACTGATTTAATTTGGACTTTCGGTACCTTCACAGTTCTTACTGCGAAAGTATCGATTGTCCAGCGAAACTGAATGAAAGTTCAAAGGTTTTTTACCAAAACTGTGTTGTTATGCTGTCCGAGCGAACATAACAGTTTTGCTGACTATAATTTAGTTTCACTGCATCAAAACTATTGTTTCAGCATGACGAATCTACTGCTCTGTATTGCCAAAACTAATCCATAACTGCTGCTGAAATTACATTTTCGCTTGTCAAAACTAAGATTTCATCCAGTGAAGTTACAATTACGGCTAGCAAATCTATATTGATTATTATTCATTTGTATTATTTTAGATATTTTTCTTTTATATTACTTTTTAAAATATCCTTCTAATGCCTTTCATCTGATTTTTAGGTTATATGGCCAATCTAAAATTTGATGATTGGAATAACATTACAGCTCTTCTAGATGACTCTCATCCCAAGGCATCCCAAGGCAGCCGGGTTTAGAGACTGCATTCATTGGCTACAGAGATCTTCAATCGCCTAGGTGATCTCACACTCTTCTACCATATATGACTTACATATTCGAGATTTCTAACGTATGGCTGAGTATGACCCGAGAGCCAATCCTTAAAGGATTATGGCTAGGGTACTGGAGAATGACCTGATTATCACTTTTGAGATTATATCAAGGGTATTGAGATTGGATGAGGATACAGGAGAGGAAGTGATTCCGTCAGATCAGGAGGTGTTTGATGCGTTTAAGTCGATAGGTTATGAGGGTCCTCAGTTTGGCACGAGAAAGGAAATAAAAAATCTTTTCTCTCCAAGGAGTGGAGATATATAGCCCATGTGTTTATCAGGTGCTTAGATCACCGAAAAGGTGGATAGATGGGCTTAACTTGGACTGGGCTAAGGCCATGGTGATTTGTTGCAGAGGATAGAAGGCCAATATTGCTCGACTGATCTTTGATTTTATGGCTGAAAATGTCATGGCTTTGAAGAAGGAGAAGTGGTTGCTATACCCAAGATTCATTCAGATGATTATAGATGATGTTATTCCAAATATTCCAAGGCATGGAGAGATTAAGAGATTGGTGCAGATGAACACCCGTATATATGCAGACTGTTGTGCTATCAGACATGATTTTAGCGGGAAGATCACTCACCTTTAGGAAAACATGTACCCTCTGGAACGATGGAACTATATAAAGAGAGTTAATGAGTTAGAGGAGAAAAGAGCAGAGGAGACTAGACTAAAGTAGACTGAAGCTGTCAAGAAAGACTATGATTTTGGGGAGGAAGTTCATGAGATGGCAAAGGAAGCCAGAGCTGAGAAAGAGAAGAGGTCTAAGAAGAAAGCAGATGTGGAGAGGCTGCGAGGAGAACCAAATAGAGACATTTTTCACTGAGCCCATGAGGAGGGAGGAAAGGGCAGGTTTGGATGAGGATGTAATAAGAAACCTCAACTGGCTAATTAGTTGAGCATGATCAAGACAAAACTTACCAATCAAGATTGGGGGAAAGACAAAAAGATGAAGTAATTGATGGTATGAAGAAAATGATGATGGATCAATAAGGTTTGATCAAAAGAGTGATGACTAAAGTTAATGAAATTAAGAAAGTAGTTGACCTACCTAATCAGCTAACTCAGCATGAGTTAGATGATTTCACTATCACCTCTAAATACCCATTTCTAAATCTGGGTACATTTTCTCGGGTAGGAGAGGGCACATCTGGTGCTAAAACTGAGGAGGTTAGGGGTTCTAGTGTGAGACAGGAGAATGTGGAAAAGGTGTATGAGGCTGGTTTTGTTGACGTAGGGATGAACTTTGATGATTTTGGAGGAGAAGAAATATTCCCAGAACGTACTAAAGGGGTTGAGAAGTCTGTTGAGAAAGGAATGGTCGATGAAGAAAAGGATCATAAACAACTAGTAGATTATGACTCCGAGCCAGAATATTATAAAGTGGATAAAAGACCACTAACATATGTAGTCAAGAAGGGAGATGACGAGAATGATGTGATTGAGATGGAAAAGACAGAGTGTTTGTGAGAGAGAAAGAACCAGAAGAGTTAAATCCTCTATTCCAAAACATAGAAGGGTGGAACAAGAAAGAGGCGGATAAGAGAATTATCAGTTGGAAGTATAACCCCGGCCTCAAGATGTTTATGATAAAAAGGAGAGGGGGAGATATTACATACATGCATAAGAGGAAGGCATTCAAGACCTTGCCAAAATAGGATTTGAGAAGGTTGGTGATGCTGCCATTAATGGATGCTCATTTAAGTGAAAGAGCTATGTTGCTAGAGAAGGAGATCAAAAATAGACTGAATGAGAATTTAGTTGTTCGGATTCATGAAGGCTAAAAGGAGAAGATCCAAGAAGGATAAAGATTAGGAGACTGGGAAAGGAAAGATAGTACTGAGATTGAAACCCCTAAAAACAATGAACATGATAAGGTTGTCAGATCCCCTCCTCCAAAAACTACAAAGCTTTGAGAAATGGTTTTATGATAACAACACGGGGGAGGCTGTGATCAGGGTGAACAACGGAAGTGAGTATAGATTATTTGACCCGATGGAGTTGTTCAATTTTATGATGAGGACTTGCTGATACTCTGTGATAATCATATCAAAGTAAGAGCAGGGGAGGAAACAAGAAAAGAAGCCAGTCTATTTATAATCGTGGCAAACAAGGTGCATGAAGATTATACATAGGTTGGACTCACCTTAGTTTAGAATGTTTATATTTTCTTGTAATAGGTATTATGTTAGTTTTCTTTTGTATGTAATTAGCTTTATGTAGTTTGCAGTTCAGCGAAACTGTGAGCGAAACTATAGTTTTGGCAGAACAGTTTCGCTGACAGCAAATCTGTCTGTGAAACTATGATTGCTATATATAGTTTTGATCATTATCATTGTTAGCTAATCTTGCAAAAAACCCTAATTGTTTATCCTTGTTGCAAGTCATCTTTGTAAGCAGTAATTTCATAAAAATATCATTGTGCTTTGTTATAAATGTATTGATCATCATTATCTTACTTTGATTGAATTGTTATCTTCTTAATCTTTATTGTATATCTTGTCTATTGTTTCTATTTGATATTGAACAATTCAACAACTCATTTGTACTGCAAATCGATCAAATGGACCAACAGTGCATGGTGTGAGAGCTGAAGTGAAGGAGCTGGCCAAGAAGGTGAGAGCTCAAGATGATCTGAATATGGATGTCCAAGATTTATCAAGACAATTTGAGCAAACTAGTGCTCATCCCGAGGGAGCTAATGAAGCTGGAGCTGTCCAAAGCGAATTAGTGGCTGAAGCTCCCAAGGAGGTTGCTGCAGGAGCTGAAGATGCATCAGAAGTAGCGAGAGAGGCTAGAGCGGAGAAGACAAATCAGGAGCAATGAAGGCGGTGAGTTCCAACCTAGGGGGAGTATTGAAGATCATGTATAGGTTGGACTCGCCTTAGATTAGATTATGTTTATATGCCTTTGTAATAGGTTTAATGTTAGTTTACTTTTGCATATTGTTTATTTTGTGTAGTTTTGCTACCCAGCGAAACTATGAGCGAAATTACACTTTCGCTCATAGTTAGTTGTTTAGTTCACCCGGCGAAACTATCGTTTCTGCAGCATAGTTTCGTTGACAGCAAAACTATTAGCGAAACTATGACTTGTATATATAGTTTTGATCTTGCTCGTTGTTGAGTATCCTGGCAAAACCCTAATAGAGTATTATTGTTGTGAGTGAGTATTGTAAGCTATTACTCTGGTAAAATATATTTGAGCTTGTTTCTATTGATTGTACTTGATAATTATTGTTCATATTTGAATACTTTGTGTCTATTATCATTCTTATTCTTCGTTGTTGTTTGGGTATTGTTTCTGATATTGAACAATTAAACACATTAATTGTACTGCAATTCGATCACATGGACCAACAATTGGAATACCTCTTTACGAGATATTGCATGGAAGAAGGTGTAGGACACCTAGGTCCATTAATTGACTCGAACTCGTTAACTCTCTTCCTGCAATTATTATTTTGTGTAATTAATTTTATTCCAAATCGAATCCCTTTGTTTGTTTGTTGTGTGTTAACCTTACTATTATTATAATATCAAATTAGACCAATATTATATAAATAATAACTAATAAAGCAGATCATTACTCGAATCAATACTAATTTATTATTTTATAACTAATATTAACATTTCTTTTATTATTATTATTATTATTATTTTATAGGGTTTAAATTAAAAATAAAGCAAATTTGAGGGGATAAGTAATCTAAAGTAGAGGGGTTCAAAGTGTACTTGTCAAATTGAATCATATAAGTCGTGAGTCACCGTGTGACCTCCCGAAACCCTACACCACGAGGGTTGCCGTCGACCCTCTCACTGTGTGCTCCGGTTGCTATTGATCGAAATCATTCGCCGTTCAGCCTCCCCGAAGGCAATCGATTCATTCACATTTCGCTTTGATTCATTTCATTTCGTTTTGGTTTGTCGTTCCGGTTCGGTTGTTCGGGTTGATTCATGTGATCTTATATGTGTGAGTGTATTTGTATGTATCTTACGTCGTGTGCCGGTTAGCGAATGGAACTGCACACAGCAGTCGAAAGCAGCCTTCGGCTGCTGCGTGAGCATCGGTTGCATATGTATCTATTGTATATATATGTGTGGTTTGGGTGTGTATATATAAGCGGGTGTGCGGCTGTTGTTGTATGTGTATGATTGTGCGGTGTGTGTGAGTGTGTGGTGTGTGTGCGTGTGGTGTGTGTGCATGTGGTATGTGTGTGTGTGCGTGTGGTGTGTCTGTGTGTGTGCAGTGTGTGCATACGGGTATGCTGAGGGGAAGACAGCAGCCAAAGGCTGCTGTGTACACATACATGCGTTTGTATGTATATAGCATAATATACGTGTCGTGTGTGTGTGGTTGAACTCGATGGTACCGCTGTGTGTGTTGCAAGCGTGTGTGTGTGTGTGGTGTGTGTGTATATATATCGTGTGTTTATATGGATGCAGGTATGGTTGTATGTATATATATGTATTTTGTGTTCGTTTGTATGTATATATATGATGTTGTGTATGCGTTAGTATGTATATATATTTGCGTGGTCGTTCGTATGTGTGTATATGTGTTTGTGTCGATCGAATGTGTATATGAATTGTATGTGTGAATGTGTGGTATTGTATATATATATAACACTTGTGTGTGAGCCGTGTGTGTGAAGGTGTTTAGCGTGTGGGTTTTAGTGTGTGTCTGTCTTTGTGTGTGTGTGTATCTTAGTGTGAGTGCGTAGTGTGTGTGTTTTAGTGCGTGTAGTGTGTTTTAGTATGTGTGTGAAATATGTGGTGGTAGGTGTATGTTGTTGTTGTTATTATTATTATTGTTATTATTATTGTTGTTATTATTATTATTATTATCTTTTATTATTATCTGTTATTATTATTATTTTACTAATTTTTTTGTGTTGGGTTGTATAAAACATATATACGTTACATTTTGAGTGTGAGTCACGCGTCGAACTCGGACCGACCCGAAACCGACCGAATATATCTTTCCTCTTTGAACGTGTTTAAAGTTCTTAATTAAAATTATATATAGGCATTTGATTGTCGTTTGCTCTCATTTGTTGAAGCCCTTTTTGTTCATTTTATTCATACTTATTCAAGATGAGTTTCGGGGCCCCGTTTTCATTTTAAATTTTTATAAACTAGGGAGGAAAGTATGCTCACTCTTTTTATATTGTGAACTTATTCAATTTTTAGGATTGTTGTGTTTACTGTTTTGTAAGTATATATCTGGTACATGCATGAGTTAGTTGTGTGGTTCTTTATTCACAACAATTTAACTCCGGTGTTGGAGCCGACGGACATGTATTGATAGTACTATTGGGCTGACACCCCCACCCTTGTTTGTTAGTATACTAGTTGGGACTAATAGTGGCCAAGTACGGGCCCTAGGGTGAATAAGTTTCGACAAGTTCTGTGTGTACGTCGTAGATTTAGTTATGATGCTCATGATTAAATGTGATATTACTTGCTTATAATTGTATGCACTCATGCCTTACCAAACTATTACACAACACCAAGTTTTGTTTATTATTTAAACCTGTGAACTCACTAACAATATGTTGATCTTTTGAGCGTATGTTTTCAGGTAACAATCATTGAGGGTAGCTAGGGATGCTGCCTTAGTGACGACCTTAGGATTGCAATGATTTGAACTCTTTAGATGTCTTTGACAATTACTTGACTCTTATTTATTATTCACATTATGTATACTTGTTCCCGGGTTGTGGGATTTATAATTATTTGTTTGTATGACTACGTTTGTCGTGGAAATTGACTAACTATGACACAAGTCTCCATTTGTGTCAGGTGACGTCATGACACGTTGACTTTCATCATTTATTGCATCTCTATTAACTAACAATGTGTTATGATGATCTCGTCCGTTACATCCTCGTGTTTCCACTATAAGCGGGGGTGTGACAGATTGGTATCAGAGCCATTGGTTATAGAGAATTAGGTGGATCACTTGACCTAGACTATAACCTAAGAACCTACATGTAGAATGCATATTAGGATTTATGTTCTTTTGACTATGCGTGTCTGTTCTTTAATTATTGAAATTGTTCATGATCTGTAATGTGTTAATGATTCTATTTCACTTCCTTTGTTCAACTTCGGATAATTAACTTTTGGTTATCGATCATACCCTTGATGCTTCTATCTTGAATAACACTTTGTACTTGACAATGTGGTTTGACTCGGTTAGGATGAGCTGGGGTTGACCATGCAAAGCAAATTTCAATTACGGGTGCACACCTAAATGCAATTTGTCATCCATGCGAAGTCTAGTCAATCTTGCCACAAGATAACGGTCATAATTAGTATGAATCCACAACTCCATACCTTAGGACATTAGTGTCATGTTTCTTATGTGACCTTATCAATCTTGATGAATCATTCATCACCTTATTACTTACATGAGTTCTAACCCACCTAAAGACTCATGGGATTATATTGTGACATTGGTCCTAGTCCTTACGAGATAACACCGTCTCTAGCATTTCAATGATTATGCAACCAACTGTTTCCTTGAAAAATATCTGGTCTTCAAAGGGTTGTATCTCAGCAATGATACTCACTGCATATGTATTACTTTATTGATTGATCTTAAGATTTGAGGCTTATGTATGTCTTTGAATAAGTAAGAAAATGCCGCCCAAAAGGATTACCTGCAGTTAGTCGTGGTAGTGCTGCCCCAAGAGGTAGAGGTAGAGGTAGAGGAAGAGGTGTAGGAGGTAGGGGTGAAGCACCTATAGGCGGAAATGGAGGGTGGGTGGTAATAATCAGGGGGTTGGAAACCCTGATATGGCCACCATGATTGCTCAACAACTGGCAGCACTCATCCCGACCATAGTGGCATAGGTGAGTGACAACATCATGAAGCACAATAATGGGGGTGGTAATGATGACAACGAATATAATGATGAAAATGGTGGCCATGAAGAGAACAACGAAAACGAGAATGGGGATGGATTCGGAGATAACAATGGGGAAGAAGGTGGGATGGGTAATGTGAACGGTAATAGAAACATGAATGGGAATGGAAATGGAGGAAGGGTTGGTTGTACTTAGAAGGAGTTCATGACCTGTAACCAAAGGAGTTTGATGGAAAAGGTGGAGCCATTGCCTTGACCCGTTGTATTGAGAAGATGGAATCCGTGATGGACATCAACAACTGTGCTGATAATCAGAAGGTGAAGTATGCTACATCTTCACTGGTGGAAAAAGCGTTAACATGGTGGAATACCCAAGTGCAGGCTTGAGTTAGGCAGGCAGCAATGGCCATGACTTGGGCGGAATTCAAAGCCTTAGCAACTGAAGAATATTGTCCAATGAATGAAATGTTGAAGTTGGAGCACGAATTCTGGAATCTTTAATGGTAAGGTCGGGTCATGCTGCTTCCAATGACTGTTTTCATGAGTTGGCAAGGTTGGTGCCACACCTGGTGACACCTGAGTCAAAGCAGATTGAGCGTTACATTTGGGGTTTAG
Organism: Flaveria trinervia; assembly: GCA_025506515.1. Lineage (NCBI taxonomy): Eukaryota > Viridiplantae > Streptophyta > Magnoliopsida > Asterales > Asteraceae > Flaveria > Flaveria trinervia. The sequence goes on along the minus strand of CM046448.1, from coordinate 41,349,368 downwards.
TACCTCAAATACGTGGTTTGGTGACTGTTGTGGCACCCCCGATTATACAGAGTGCAATTTTGAAGGTGGGCACTCTAACTGATGAGATGGTAAGAACTGGGGTGCTAGGTAAAGGGAGTGAGAAAATATGAGATATGGGGGAATCGAGCAGACAAACAAGGGGAAGATTCGATAAGAAGGAAAAAGTGACTAGAAGCTTTGTGATGATGAACCAAGGAGAAAGGATTATGTCGGGCCACATCCTAAGTGTGGGAAATGTAACTATCATCATCCTCCAGCGGTGCCGTGTCGAGTTTGTGTGAATTGTAAGCGCCCAGGGCACTTTGCAAAGGACTGTAGAGTGGCGCCCAATTTGGTTGTACCGATTAATGCAATCAATCCAGCTAGAAACGTCAAGGCTTGCTATGAGTTTGGGAGCCCTGACCATTACCGGAATATGTGCCCGAGGCTGAATCGGGCACTAGGTCAACAAGTGAATAACCAAAACCAAGAGATGGCAGTAGCTGGCAATAGCTGGAAATCAAGGGCAATGTAATCAAGGAAATGCTACCCGAGGACGTGCATTTGTGATTGGCGCAAACGATCTGCGCCAGGACCCGAACGTTGTTACGTGTACGTACCTTCTCAATAATCACTTTGCATCTGTATTATTTGATACCGGGGCAGACAATAATTTTGTGTCCTCGGAATTTGCACCTCTACTTGGTTTGAACCCTAGTTGTTTAGAGACTAGCTACTCAGTAGAAATGGCGAATGGTAAATTTGTGATAGCTAGTGAAATAATTAAAGGGTGTACAATTACATTAGAGGATCATGCCTTTGATATAGACTTAATACCTTTTGAATTGGGAAGCTTCAACGTGGTAGTGGGAATGGATTGGTTGTCAAAGTGTAGAGCTGAAGTTGTTTGTCGAGAAAAGGTGGTGTGAATCCCTATGCCAAAGGGCGATGTACTCAAGATTCAAGGAGAACGACCAGGAAGGAGTCTAAAGATCATCTCATGTATGAAAGCTCGTCGTTGTCTGCAGAAGCAATGTTATGCGTTCTTGGCACATGTGGTGGCGAAGAAACCTGAGGAAGGGAAACTGGAAGACATTCCGGTAGTGTGAGATGGGTACCTAAGTGGGGCGGTGTTCGACAAGTGGAATTCCGCATAGATTTGGTTCCTGGAGCGACACTGGTAGCAAAGATGCCATATCAGTTAGCATTGTCAGAAATGCAAGAATTATCGAGCCAACTACAAGAGTTACTAGATAAGGGTTTCATACGACCAAGTCACTCGCCATGGGGAGCATCGATATTGTTTGTCAAGAAAAAGGATGTAACGTTTCGAATGTGCATAGACTATCGAGAGTTGAATAAACTAACTGTGAAAAATCGATATCCACTTCCGAGGATCGATGATCTATTTGATCAATTACAGGGAGCTTCGTATTTCTCTAAAATCGATCTTCAATCAGGTTATCACCAGTTGCGGGTTCACGAGGAGGATATACCAAAAAGACAACGTTTAGAACTTGATATGGGCATTACGAGTTCTTAGTCATGCCGTTTGGGCTGACCAACGCTCCAGCAGTATTCATGGATCTTATGAACCGGGTATGCAAACCCTATCTGGATAAGTTTGTGATTGTGCTTATGGATGATATCCTCATCTATTCTGGATCAAAGGAAGACCATGAACAACACCTATGAGCGATACTCAAATTATTGATGGATGAGAAACTTTATGCCAAGTTCTCGAAGTGTGAATTTTGGTTATGGGAAGTGAAGTTTTTAGGACACGTGGTTAATGAAGAGGGAATCCATGTTGATCCTGGAAAGATTGAAGCAGTTAAAAAGTGGGATGCTCCTAAGACGCCCTTAGAGATACGACAATTTTTTGGATTGGCTGGTTATTATCGACGATTCATTGCAAACTTCTCTAAAATCACTCAGCCGTTGACGATGTTAACACAGAAGGATAAGAAGTTTGATTGGGGACATAAACAGGAGGAGGCATTTTAAATGTTGAAGGAAAGGTTATGCAATGCACCGATATTAACCCTCCCTAATGGGTCAAACGATTTTGTGGGTTCTACGATGCATCACATCAAGGCCTAGGTTGTGTGCTTATGCAAAAAGATAAGGTGATTGCTTACGCCTCATGTTAGCTTAAGGTTCACGAAAATAACTATACGACATAGGATCTAGAATTAGGCGCAGTGGTGTTTGCACTTAAGATATCGAGGCATTATCTATATGGGACTAAGTGTGTTGTCTACACCGATCATAAAATTCTTCAACACATCTTTGATCAAAAGGAACTGAATATGCGCCAAAGATGATGGGTGGAACTCCTAAGTGATTGTGACTGTGAGTTTTGATATCATCTTGGAAAGGCGAACATAGTTGCTGATGCCTTGAGTAGGAAGGAGTGTGTTAAACCCCTACATGCGCGAGCGTTAGGGATGACTATTCAATCGAATTTAAAAATTCAAATACTTTTGGCACAAGGCGAAGCGTAGAAGGAGGAGAATGTCGCAAGTGAAGAGTTCCAAGGGTTAGACAAACAAGTGAATTGTAAAGAGGATGGTGTACAAACTTTTGTGAATCCTATATGGGTACCTAAGTGGGGCGGTGTTCGAACCCTAGTTATGAACGAAGCGCACAGGTCCAAGTATTCTGTTCATCTGGGTGCAGACAAGATGTACCAAGATCTTAAGGAGTTTTATTGGTGGCCATGTATGAAAAAGGACGTTGTAAAATATGTGAGTGAATGCTTGACTTGTTCAAAAGTCAAAGCCGAACATCAGAAACCGTTAGGTCGGTTGCAACAACCAGAAATCCTAAATGGAAGTGGGAGAATATAGCGATGGATTTTATCACTAAGTTGCCTAGAACAAGTAGTGGGCATGATTCAATTTGGGTCATCGTGGATCGAATGATAAAATCTGTTCATTTCTTGCCTATTCACGAGGAATATAAGATGGAGAAGTTAGCAAGGTTATATGTGAATGAGATCATGGCTAGGCATGGAGTGTCTGTGTCAATTATATCAAATCGAGACAGTAAATTTACATCACGGTTTTGGCAGACTTGTTTGGACTCTACAGAAGGCAATGGTTACTCGTTTGGACTTAAGTACTGCCTATCATCCACAAACAGATGGTCAAAATGAATGAATGATACAAACTCTAGAAGACATGCTTAGGGCATGTGTGATTGATTTTGATAGGAGTTAGGATACTCACTTACTGTTGATTGAATTCTCTTATACAATAGTTATTATACGAGCATTGGATGTGCTTCATTTGAGGCATTATATGGAAGGAAGTGTAGATCTTTGGTGTGTTAGGCGGAAGTAGGTGAAAGTCAATTGACAGGTCTGGAGATTATCCAGGAAACTACTGATAAGATATTTCAAATCAAGGACAGGCTTAAGGCAACACGAGAGCTAGAAAAGTTACGCTGATAACCGTCGCAAACCCTTAGAGTTCAACGTTGGTGATCATGTCTTAGTGAATGTTTCCCCGTGGAAGGGAATCGTAATGTTTGGAAAGAAAGGGAAATTAGCTCCGAGATATGTTGGATCATTCGAGATCACAGAAAGAATTGATCTTGTAGCATATCGATTAAAGTTATCTCAAGAGTTTAGTGGCATGCATGAAACATTTCATGTATCGAACCTTAAGAAGTGTCTAGCCGATGGATTCCTTCATGTACCGATTAAGGAAATCAAGATTGACGAGGAACTATACTTTGTGGAGGAACCAATAGAAATTATGGACCGAGAAGTGAAACAACCGAAGCGCAGTAAGATTCCAATCGTTAGAGTGAGATGGAACTCCAAGCGAGGGCGTGAGTTTACGTGGGAATGGGAAGACTAGAAGAAATCCAAATATTTGCATTTGTTCATGGATAGAACCTCAGGATCTAACTCCAGCTAAATTTCAGGACGAAATTCTCTCAACTGAGGAATATTGTGACATCCGTCACTACTAGGTCCGTTAATTGACTCGAACTCATAACTCTCTTCCTGCAATAATTATTTGCTTAATTAATTTGCTTCCAAATCGAATCCCTTCGTTTGTTCATTGCGTGTTAACCTTAGTATTATTATATTATCAAATTAGACCAATATTATATAAATAATAACTAATAAAGCAGATCATTACCCGAATCAATACTATTATTATTATTTTATAACTAGTAATAACATTTCTTTTATTATATTATTATTGTTATTATTATTATTATAGGGTTTAAATTGTAAATAAAGCAAAGGTGAGGGAATAAATAATCTAAAGTAGACGGGTCCAAAGTGTAATTGTCAAATTGAAATATATAAGTCGTGAGTCACCGTGTGACCTCTCGAAACCCTAAACCACGAGGGTTGCCATCGACCCTCTCACTGTGTGCTCCGGTTACCGTTAATCGAAATCGTTTCGCCGTTTAGCCTCCCCGAAGGTAATCGATTCATTCACGTTTCGCTTTGATTCATATTGTTTATTCAGTTAAATCATATAAAAGACTATTATGCCCCTTGATAATTTTTAAAATCCCTTCCCTTATCCCCACCCCATCCTTATCTCTCTTTCTTCTAATAAAAAAGATTATATAGAAACTTTTTTTAATTAAATTAATAAAAGAGATCTTTCTACAAATGCATGTTGTAAAGAAATAATTTTCTTATAATATAATATTTTTTACAAAAAATATCACAACTTTTAAAAACACAATATATTATAAAACCTGTGGCTTTTAAAAAATAAAATTCTTTATGAAATAAAAATGATAAAATTTTAAATTTTTAATAAAGAAATTATTAAAATGACACTTAAAAACGGTTTGTTTTGAAATAATTTGTTTAAAAACCAACTTTTTTAGAAAAAATAAATAAATAAGTTTAAAATATGATATCGTTATTTTATCACTCGTACATAATGTCCATTATATTTTATATCAAAAGATCGTTTTATAATTCATTAACTTTTATTAATAACTATTTAATATTTTATTTATTCAAAACATATAATACACGAGATACTAACCTATAGGTGAATAATATTTGCAATTCTAATAGTTGTTTGTTATGTGAATTAATTGGGAAAGTTAGATTATATACGTATAATAAAGTCAAAGTTTCAAAAAATAAAAACTTTTTAAATATAGACTTCAATACATGGAACTTGATGCACAACTTTGTTTAAACTATTTGAGTGTAACTAAACATATTTTCAACTAAAGTGAGCAACCAACGGGATTTTGGGTTAACGAAAGTCAACTTTGTTTAAAACTCAAATTTCTCAAACAAGATTAGCTTTTTTCTCAAATACACTAACACTTAATGTTATCTGGATACAACGGGGTTCATACACACTATTATGTACACACACTTACAGACTGTAAGGTTTCATATAAGGTTGATGCAACCCAAAACATCCAAAGTCTCTCCTGCATGCATGTACAAGTGTACTGAAGTAGAATGGTTTGGAAGTTTCACACTCTTCTTTAGAAAACAATCTAAGTGTGAAATCTTCCGAATCCAACACCAATATCTTCCGAAGCCAAACATGAAATTTTCCGAAGCATCAAAGACAAAGTCTTCCGAAGCCAACTCTTGAAGACAGATTTCTTCCAAAGAATTTTTATTAAATGCAATTATCTGATGTACCTTTATCACAAATCTGGACCACCTTTCCATGACAACTCTGATTAGACACCAACATTACATAAGTTTGTGAAAAGTCCATGCTTTTGGTAATTGTACATTGAGGTCTTGAGTCTGTACTTTCTACTTTATGTACCTTTATCCTTTTTTTAATATATTAGGATGTGAGCTATGGCATGTCATACTCACTAATCAAAAGGCAATCTGCCTTTTGACTCTACATTGGTATTGTTGTAGTCTAGATCATGTATCTAGTTGGCCTTCAAAGTATGGCCAGTTATAGGTTGTAGTATAAGTATCTCTGGTCCTTGTATCTTATGATCATTTCTTTGTAAACACTTTTAAGGAAGTAGAGAGAAACATACATCATCTTTGAAAACCAATTACTTGTGTTCTAGTTTTATCTCTTTATTACTTGTGTTTCTTAGCTTTCATACAAACTGGTTTTTCTAGTTCCCCATTTGATCTGTTAAGTGTTCTAAAGAACTCTCCTCACTTGTGTTGTTGTGTTGTAAAAGTACATTTCACCCTTCCTACGGTCTTGCATTGGTATTAGAGCTTTCCAGGCTCTTGATATAAGATCTCACCATCTTAAGATCCCCCACACACACAAAATACTTAACATCTCAAATGGCAGCTATCTCTAAAGCTGACATGGAAACTTGAACCATGACAAAGTCTCCACTGATCACTCCTGAATACTTTGATACTTGGTGTCAAAGAATGGAAGGCTTTATCAAGTCTCAAGACTCCAAGATGTGGGACTCTGTTTTTGAAGGACCTTACATACCAAGCACCCTATCTGCTACGGGTGGTGGTATGATTCCTAAGGTTATGGCTAACTTCTCTGATGAAGACTGGAAGAGAATAGAGATTGATCAAAAAGTCATGACAACCCTTCAAACTATTCTTCCAAACTCAATCTACGGAGGCTTCAAGAAGTGCAAGACTGCAAAGCAACTATGGGAAGCACTAAAGCTTATGTAAGAAGGCTCAACTGAAGCAAAGGAGAAGAAAAAAGATCTCCTCAAGCATTAGTTTGAAAACTTCACCTTCAAAGTAGGTGAGACCATGACTCAATAATACTTCAGGTATGTTGAGATTGTGGATACTCAAATGGATGTTGGAGTAACTCTTGAAAACAAGGACATTGTAATGAAGTTAATGTCCTCTCTTCCTAGACATTGGACACATTACTGTGTTGTTATCAAGAGGACTGAGAACCATAAGACTCTTACTCTGACAGAGTTATATGGTATTCTTAGTGGATACCAGATGGAGATGAACATGCAAAATTCATCTGGTAACTCTAGCAATCAAATGGGTTTAGCCTTCATATGACTAAACGGGATAGCACAGAACCTAAACATCATCTTATATGCTACCCTGACAACTCACAAAAGGGTCCATTCATCACCTTCATAGAGACTCCAAGAGAAAACTACACTCAAGGAAGTCCCTTCCAAGAGACAAGTTTTTCTCATGCTTTTGTCTCTACTGATGAATCCTCAGGAAACTTTCTCTTCACTCTTAAAGAATTGGACTATATCCATCCAGATGATCTGGAGTATATGGAGACAGTTCAGCAGATGGCTCTTCTCACTCATAGAGTCAAGAAGTTCTATAAGAGAACATGAAGGAAGTTTCCTAGCAATGCAGCCAATGGAAAGTTTGGGCTGGATAAAAGCAAGGTAAAATGTTACAAATGTAACCAGATGGGACACATTGCGAGAGAGTGTAAGGCACCAAGAGCAGATGGTGGCCAAACTCAATCCAGACCAAACTACACTGAGAGAGCTCCCCAGAATGAGAAGACAAAGCAGCAAGTTGTAGTTGCTATTAAAGAAAGAGGCTTTGACTGGAGCTTTCATGTGGAAGATGCATCTCCAAATCAAGCACTCATGGCTAACCACGATGAAGCCAAGGTACTGGAACATCTCTGCACTCCTGAATGTATTGCTAAAGTTAATAGATACATGTCCTACAACTTAGAGATGAGACCTGATCTTGAGTCCTTGAACATCTTAAAATCTGATTTCAAAAAGGCTAAAAATGATTATAAGTTAAAGATAGAGGACTTAGAAAAAAACCATTTTAGTTCTTAAACATGAGCACACCAATTACAGGACTCAGATCAAGGATCTCGTAACTAAGTTGACTGAATGCCAGGCTAAGCTTGTGATCAGCAAAGCCAGGGCAGAAACATGTGTTCTTGAAGAAGAGACCTTCAAGAACATGATATCCACATCCTTGCATGCAAAAGTGTTTATCAAAACAAGCAGGGACTGGGATCTTGTGAGATAGCTCCTCCACACACAATCTTGTTTGTAAGATCTCCTAGGTGTGGAACTTGTGAAGATGAGCTTCCTCTTATAGACCCCTTGACTGAAGAGGATGAAGAAGAGATGATGAAGAATGGCTCTAAGAGGAGTGAAGAAGAGCGTTATAAGAAGCATCATCATCCATCTGAGGAGAATAAAGCTGTTGGGATGACCAAGTCCAAGAGAAACAACTTGATGAGAAAGAGCAAAAGAAAGGCAAGGAAGGCTCAGGAGATCAAGGCCACCTTTAGCTCTGCATAGAAACAAGTCTTTGTTTCTGCAGGATTTGAAGTGGTTAAAACTGAGGACTCAAACTTGAACTCCAACAACAAGAGTTCTAGTTCATATCCAAGTCATCCCATCACCATGAAGAAGGCTGATAAGTTGTGCACCACTATTGTACAACATGAACCACCAAGCTCCAAAGGTAGTTCTAACCCCATAAGAATTGCCACATCATTTGAGAAGATGAAGATGGAGATTGAAAGTGATCAAGTTCAGCCTTGTTCACAGAAGAAGACTCCTAGAAGGAAGAAAATGGACTGTGTTATGTGTGGAAGTACTTCTCATCTTACTAAAGATTGTTTCTACAATCCAAGGGTACTCTCCATATCACAAAGAAAGAAACTTCTAAGAGTCTAGAGAAGAAGAAGAAAGCTTCAGAAGGAAAATCTATTTCCTTCGGAAGCTCCAAAATGAAGAAGAGGCAAGTGGAAAATTGCCTTTGGAAGAAAATTTGGTCTCAGAAGAAAGAAATACTTCCGAAGCACTGAAGTATGCTGCAGTGCTAGTAGGATCTTCTGAAGGTCCAGTCACAAAAACTTCCAAAGCCACAAAAGCTTCCGAAGTTTTGAAGGTCAAGTCCAAACTTTCAAAGATGGTGTGGACGACAAAGAAAGACCAAATGACTGAGAGTTCTCCATCAGCAACAACAATAGATCATCAAAGCACAACTATAGGATCTATTATTGTTTCATTACCTTCTACTTCTTTTGATAAGCCAAAGACTAATAAGGCTGGGTTTCCAAATGTAACTAATCATTTTATTTATGCAGGAACAGCTCAAGACAAACAAGAATGTCTGGATATTGATAGCGGCTGTTCCAGGCACATGACAAGCAATAGGTCACTACTCCAAAATTTTGTAAGAATTGATGGAGGGATAGTTGCTTTTGGAGGAGATGAAGGTGGTTACATTTCTGTAAGGGGCAAAGTCACAAATGGTAAGCTCAGCATTAAGAAGGTAAAGTTTATCAAAGAGCTTGGATACAATCTTTTAAGTGTATCTAAATTTTGTGATCAGAGTCATAACATGCTCTTTACTGAGCATGAGTGCATTATTCTTCAACCAGGGTGGTCATTCCTCATGAGCATATCCTGCTCAAAGCCCCCAGGAGAGGGAACTGTACAAGATGGATTTGCAAGAAACATCTCCCTCAAGAGAAGTTTCATGCTTTCTATCTAAAGCAAATAGTGATGAGTCTTTCATTTGGTATAAAAAAATGTGCCATGTAAACTTTAAAAACATGAACAAACTTATTAAGAATGATTTGGTAACTGGAATACCAAAGAAAGAGTTTACAAGTGATGACCATTATATGGCATGCATGAAAGGGAAGCAACACAAGGTATCCCACAAACCAAAAGAAAGAAACTCCGTCATTACTCCCCTACACTTGTTACATATGGATCTCTTTGGCACCACCAGTGTAATGAGTCTAGGAAGGACCTTTTATTGTTTACTGATCACATATGACTTTACTAGATTCAATTGGGTCTTCTTCCTTAAAACTAAGGATGAGACTCCTGAGATTCAGAAGAATTCATCTTAAAGATTGAGAATCAATGTGATCACAAGATCAAAACCATGAGATGTGATCAATGAACTAAATTTAAGAACAGGGTATTACAAGACAATATAGTGCTCCCAGGACTCCTTAGCAAAATGGTGTTGTTGAGGGGAGAAACAGGACACTTATTGAAGCTACAATAACTATGTTGTCTGACTCTAAACTACCCATCACCTTCTGGGCTGAGGCGGTCAACACTGCCTGCTATGTGCAAAACAGATTTTAGTGGTTAAGACTCATGGTAAGACTCCTTATGAACTTTGGCACAAGAGGAAACCTTTCATTGGTTTTCTCAGCTTATTTGGATGTCCTAGCACCATCTTGAATACCAAAGATCAAATTGCCAAGTTCCTGAGAAATCAGATGATGGACATTTCATTGGATACTCTTCCCAAGCCAAAGCTTATAGAGTATACAATTTCAGAACTAGATTAGTTGAAGAGTCAGCCAATGTGACTTTCAATGAGCACACTCCCAGTGTGAAAGGTTCTGGTTTGGATTGGTTGTTTGATTTTGATTTAGTTAGCAACTGTCTTAACAAATCTTGTGAGCATGTTTCAGGATCTACAAACATACTACCTCTAGGTGATCTTGATCTATGATTTGAGTTGAGAAGACCTCAAGCTATACATCTTCAGCTCCAGTTGTAACTAACTCTGCAAATGAAGTTTCTATCAGCACAATAATGACAACTTTAGCTGATACATCTGAGATGCCTTCAAATTCCAGCTCAGAGGCTCCATAACCATGTAAAGAAGCTTCAATTGTAGAACAAGATAGTGGTGGTGATAGTGATCAAGAATTTCTTGATGCTGACAATCACTCCATAGATGACAACATCAATGATGTCACACACTCTCTAGATCAAGTCTCTCTGATAAGTGTGCTGATATGGTGGGAGAAACATCAATGCCATATCTAAATTTCTCTAACTTAGATCTCTCTCAGCAACTTGCTGTGATCTCTCAACTAAGGATCCATAAGTCTCATCCCACTAAAAATATCATTGGAAATGTTGACATGGGGTAAGAACAAGAGGACAAACCCATGAAGCAAATGTTTGTCTTCACTCTTGTTTTTTATCTCAGATAGAGCCCAAGAAGATTGATGAGGCTCTGAAGGACGGAAATTAGGTTGAAGCTATGCATAAGGAGCTGCTTCAATTCAAAAGGCAAAAGGTTTGGAACCTATGTCCTCTTCCTTATGGGAAGACTATTATAGGAACTAAATGGGTGTTTAGGAATAATAAAGATGATAGAGGAATTGTCATCAAGAATAAAGCTAGACTAGTTGTTCAAGGTTACACACAAGAAGAAATTGACTACACTGATGTCTTTGCTCCTGTAGCAAGACTGGAAGTTGTTAGGATATACTTGGCTTTTGCTGCATCTAAGAACTTTAAAGTCTATCAACTTGATGTCAAGTGTGCTTTTCTCTATGGAGAAATTGATGAAGAGGTGTATGTCAAACAACCACTTGGTATTACGAATCCTGATCATCCCGATTATGTCTGGAAGCTTGATAAAGCTCTTTATGGGTTGCACCAAGCACCCAAGAAGTGTTATGAGACTCTATCTCAGTATCTCTCAAACATGGATACAGAAGGGGTACTATAGATGGAAATCTCTTTATCAAAGGACACAGAAATGACTTGATGCTAGTTCAAGTATATGTAGATGACATCATCTTTGGTTCAACTAATCCAAAGCCTTGCAAAGTCTTTGAGAAGCTAAAGAAGGAAAAATTTGAAATGAGTGCCATGGGGGAACTCAATTTCTTTCTGGGAATTCAAGTGAAGCAAGTTAAAGATGGCATCTTCATAAGTCAGTCAAAGTATGTTCAGGATACTCAAAAGGTTTAACATGACTGATTGTAAGATTGCTAAGACCCCATAGCAAGAAACCACTACCTTGGACCTGATCTTGAGGGGGAGTGTGTGGATGAACACCTTTATAAGGCTATGATTGGATATCTTATATATCTTACAGCTAGCAAGCCTGATATCAGTTTGCCACATGTATTTGTGCAAGATATCAAGCCAACCCAAGATGTCACATCTTATCACTGCTAAGAGAATTCTAAGATACCTCAAAGGTGCCCCAACACTTGGCCTCTGGTATCCCAAGAATTCTTACTTCAATTTATATGCATATACAAATAGTGATTATGGTGGCTGCAATATGACTACAAAGTCTACATCTGGGGGATGTCAGTTTCTTGGTAGAAGAGTCTCATGGAAATGCAATAAACAATCCTATGTCTCTGCATCAACTTCCAAAGCTAAATACATTGCTGCTGCAAGCTATTGTGCTCAAGTGCTTTGGATTCAAAATCAAATGCTTGACTATGGATTAAACTTCAAAGAGACTCCCATTCATATAGACAACAATAATGCTATCTCAATCACTGAAAATCTAGTGCAGCACTTAAGGACAAAACATATCAATATCATGTATCATTTGATTAGAAATAACTTTGAAAAGGGATTAGTTGTCAGGATCGTATACGTACGGAATACTAACAGATTCTGCGTTTATACTGAATCAAAAAATGCGGAATCCTATTTGATTGGCAATCCAATCAGTGAGAACGTTAACCCGATCGATATAAGAATAAACTAAATGTTAAGAACTAGTAGGAATCGATCAAGAACGAACTATAAACTTGGACTAGCATTCTGGACGTTCTGGACGGCTTGGGTTTGTGAAAATATCAAGTGTTCTTCAATTGTTTTGTTTTTTCACAAATTAAGTGGTATTTATAGGTTAGGGGTTTCCACTCGTACGACTGAACCATTAGCATGGTTCATTCATGCGACTGGATCATGCAATTGATCCATACGCACGACTGAAGGTTCAGTCATGCAACTGTGTTAATCTTATGTCTTAATCATACAACTAATCCAGTCTCCTGGTTCAGTCGTGCGACAAGTCCATATGCATGATGTATTCATGCGTATGGTCCACAAGTATGGGCCATTAGCATGAATACTCATCCGACTAAGTTGAACACATTACTTAATCATTATTGACTTAGAATTATGTACAACAACCTCAAACCTATATAATAAGTTCATTATACTTTAACACAATAATAATATGAAATATTAAACATTAATAAACATCAACCACATATTATATTTTATTGAACCAATTCATTACATATGTGTAAGACATGAAAGACTTTTATATTTAAGCTCATAAACTAGGTACACATGTATCTACAAACTCCCCCTTGGACCTAGTTTCCTCTATCGTCTAACATTCTTCACATGTTCTTGGAATTTCTTGTACTTCTCCTCTTTTCTAACACCTGCATGTATTTCAAATGCAAAGCAGAGTCTTATCACGTGTTGAAACTGTAGAGCTTGTACAATGTCCTACGTGTCATAGAATAGTGGCCACTTGTATAATGTGTAGACATCTTTAACTGACAAGTTTGTAAGCCACATTGGGTCGAATACCCGGATAGTATCAATCTTTCCATCTCTGTTTAGCATTATGAACGCTTTGCCGTTAGCCAGTCGTAATACCACCATTTGAAGTGTGGAGTGAAGTCCTGAGGCATTTCCGGTAAGGGAATCTTTAACATCGTGCGCGAAGGACTCCACTTCAGCACAACTTTAGGCTTCCCAAATATAGGGTCCACTTCAGGCTTACGGATGTACCTCTTCGGTTGTTAAGGTCTAAAGTTTACCCACCTAGTGTGGTTTTCCTTCTTTAACGCAGCCTCGAACCATCCTGACATCTTCCTTGATTTGTATATAGAAGATCTAAACAAGCCAGACGATTGAGCTCCAAACCAGGAAGAGTCTTCAGATCATGAGGATATATGGAGTACTTGATTCCTTTCTCTCTCTTTACTACATAGACTCCTAAGTCTTCAAAATATGCCCACGCTATGATCTTACCAGACATCTTCTGATGACGTTTGACTCTATAGAGCTTGGTGTAGGCATTTTGCTTTTGTGGCACGCGTTGGGCTATCATCTAACAAGCTGCCCATTCAGCTTTCTTGATATCAACATTTGCGTCTGAAGCTTGGGCTTGGCTTTCTTCTTTCTCTTTATCTTTTTCCATTTCCTCTAGTTTATCAAACGTAGCACTGCCATAAGTATCACACAAGTTGGCTTTCTTCTTTCTCTTTATCTTTTTCCATTTCATCAACATCGTTGAGCTCATCGTCACTCACAACATCTATGTTAGGACCTGGTATTTGAACGAAATACCGAATGATTAATGTGTAAACCAAATCAAATAGTGCGGAATCCTATTTGATTGGCGATCCAATCAGTGAGAACGCACATAGAATCAATAAAGTATTGAATCAAACGTTAAGAATCGATTAGGAATCGATCTACAGCGTTCTATGAACTTGGAGTATCAACTTGGAGGCTTCTGGACGGCTAGGGTACGTCTGGAGTCGAAATAGAATAAAAAGCTCTCTTTTTTTCCACGAATTGGGTTGTATTTATAGGTTAGTACTGTTCATTCATGCGACTGAACCATTAGTATGGTTCAGTCATGCGATTGAACCATGCGGTTGATTCATCCGCACGACTGAGTGTTCAGTCGTGCGACTGAGCCAATCTTATGTTACAATCATACGATTGATCCAGTCTCCTGGTTCAGTCATGCGCCTGAGTCATTCGTATGAAGTTATTCATGCGTATGGTCCATTCGCATGGGCCATTCATATGAGAACTTCATTTTGTTAAGTTTGAATGTATTATTTAATATAACATTATGTGTAACAATTCAAACAACCACAAACCTAATTAACCAACTTAACATCGACTCATTAATGAAATATTAAACATTATAAATAACAAACAATCAATATCATTTCATTAATCATTCCAAACATTATATCAGAATCAGACAAACAAGATCTATTACATTCATATCATGATCTAGGGTCATACATGTATCAACAAACTCCCCCTTGGACCTAGATCTCTCTAATGTCTTGTTTTCTTCATTACCTCCTCATACTTCTTGTACTTATCCTCTTTTGTGACTCCTGCATGAATCTCAAATGCAAAACAAAGTCTTATGACATTCTGGAACTGGAGGGCTTGTACTATATCCTGCGTATCATAGAACAGTGGCCACTTGTATAGAGTGTAAACATCATTAGCTGACAAGTTGGTAAGCCACATTGGGTCAAATACCCTGATAGTATCCATTTGGCCCTCTTTTTAGGACTATGACCGTTTCTCATGTCCTCCAATCGTAGTACCATCACTTAAAGTGTGGAGTGAAGTCCTGTGGCATTTCCCTGAGTGGGATTATTGACATCATGCGCGGAGGACTCCACTTCAACACTATCTTTGGCTTTCCAGTAATGGCATTAACTTCAGACCTTCTGATGTACCTTGTAGGTTGTTGGGTCTGAAGTTAACCCACCTGGTGTGGTACTCCTTCCTTAGGGCAGCCTCAAACCAGCCTAACATCTTTCTTGGGTCAGCATACAACAGCTTCAGTTTGGCCAGCTGGTTGAGCTCAAAACCTGGTAGAGTATTTAGATCATGTGGAAATCTAAAGTACTCTATGCCCTTCTCTCTCTTAACTGCATAGACGTTAAGGTCCTCAAAATATCCCCATGCTATAATCCTGCCTGACACCTTATGATGTTTCTTGACTCTGTAGAGTTTGGTGTAGGCGTCCTGGTTAGGTGCAGCGCGTTGGGCTCTAACTTCTTCAAAATAGGCAGCCCACTCAGCCTTTTGGATATCAACATCATCATTTGAGGCTTGGGCCGTTCCCTCTGTCTTCTCTGACTCCTGCTCCATTTTGTCTAACACCTCAAACGTATCACTGACAAGGGATTCACCTAGATTGGGGACCACATTTCCCTCATTGTCAGCATACTAAGGGTAGTGCTCTGTAGTGACATCTTCTATCTCTATTTTATCAACGTCGTTGAGCTCTTCGTCACTTGTCGAGTCGCATGTTGGAGCATCCTTCACAATCTCATCGGGATTTAGCTTGAAGATCTCAGCCAGTTGCTCATTTGATAGATCGTGAATTATTTCCCCTTCTTCAAGGGTATAACTCACCGACCTTCTGACGATCCCTTGCAGATCAAGTATCATAGTTAACTGAGTCTTGATCTGCTGAAGGGGAGCAACATCAAACTCATCCCTTTGATAGTTTGGATCTGTTTGATTTAAACATGTAACACATCAACTAGTAGTTAATAATCAAAACAGAAATGCATTAATATTTAATATAAACATTAAATACATAAGTTTAAATACATGATTCAAATACAAAAGTAATCAAATATATAGACATCTAATCATTACTTTTCTCTTGGATCACTGGATCATCGCTTGGTGGAGCAGAGGAGGAAGCTTGTTGGCCTGTTTCTTCTTGGATCTCCTATCCTAACCTTGAGTAGAGGCAGATGCAGCTGCATCCCCTCCTTCTTCATCATCATCCTCATTGCTCTCTTCTGTCCTCTCATCCTCAGTCCCCTCATCATCCTCAGTCTCATCATCATCATCTTCATCATCATCCTTATCATCATCATCACCATCATTACCATCTCCCTCTTTAATCTTCGAGGCTCATCTTTAGATCCCTTAAGCTTGAGCATGATGGTTTTCTTAGAATTCTCCAACTCCTCAATCTTCTTAGCAGATGTGACTCTATGCTCTTAGAGTTGGGCGATCTCGTGGCTCTGAGCAGCCATTTGCTGGGCCTGCTCCTCGATCAGCCGAGCCTGCTCCGAGATCTGGTGTGATTGCGCAGCAGTGAGATCTGCAAGCTGACGGATCTGCGCAGTCTTCTCTTCATCAGCAGCTAACAGACGCATCACATCCGGTTCAGTGCAGAAGCTGTTCCTCTACCCCAATTGGAGGTAGAGGAGATCCATATAAATGTGCGGGATGGGATGAGGGTCCTTCTGGTGCTAGTGGTGGTGGTGGTGGCTGTGGTGAAGATGGTTTGGGTTTGTGAGATAGTGGAGATGTTGAAGTCAAAGATCTGGTGGTGGTTGGCATATGTATAGTGTGGGAGGTGTGGTGGTGGTTGGCATATGTACAGTTGGGGAGGTGTGGTGTGGTAGGCATATGTATGGGTGGGAGGTGTGGTGGTGGTAGTGGTAGCTGTGGTGGTGACGAAGGTGAGTCTTCTCTTCTTCTTCTTCTGGCCGTGGGCTGAGCCATCCTTTCTTCCTCGATCCAGTCGAGGTGGATGCTCCCCCTAGAACACGGCTAGCTGACTCAGGGGCATAGCTGGGATCTGCAGTCGTCTCTCCTGAATCCCTGGGGCGTTCACCAACCGCCGGAGTCCATACTCAGTGGGAACAACCTTGCTTCCCACAGTCCTCGTCAAGGGCTCCTCATCCGACTCTTCTTCCTCCTCACTAGGTATGAAGTCCTGGTGGAAACCTGCAGACTCAGCTATGTCGCCTGTTGGGGCAGATACTGGTGGTATAACATCTGAAGTGTGCCCCTCGGTGGAATAGGCATATCATCCCCAGCATCTCCACTGTCATCATCATCAGAATCATCGGTGGGAAGAGCAATCTGCTCAACATCATAATCACTGTCGTCGTGGCGCCACTTCCTCCTAGCTGGCACCACATAGTCCTTACAGGCCAGATGCCCAAACAATCTCCTGACAGGAGGTTTTACCTGCTTCCCCCTGTATACCTTCATCCGACCCAAGGTGATATCATCCATCACCTCAAGCACTACACATCATCCTTCTCCTTTGGTAGGGAGGTGAGCTTCTGGTCTATAATCATCTGCATGAATCGGGGTACATGCAGAAGCCCTCCTTCCCTTCCCCTCAATGTTCTCCACCAAGTAGGTGAAGATCATCTGGATAAGCTGAACGGATGGTTCAGCACCACGCAACATAGGCGTTCTGGATCTGGTCAGACAACTCATCAAAGCCTCCCTTCCTGGATGCTATGCACTTCAGCAATACGTGAGCAAGGTACTTGAACTGGGGACAAGGTTGCTCTTGTTTAGCACTCCAGCATTGATGTCCCTAGAGTACTTGGCTCGAAGAAAACATCCTCTGACAGTAAGGGGGTGTAGTCTAGTAGGACAGTCAGCATCGTCCCCCAACTGTAACACGATCCTAAGATCCTCCTCTGTGATAGCTATAGCCTCTCCAAAGATAGTACTTCTGATACAGTGAGGCTCAGAGGATCGATCAACTATCGCACCTTCCAGAAGGCCTGCTGAATAGAACGATAAGGTGTACATGGAGCAGATATAGCGTGTGCAATCCTCGATCTCCTTAGGAAGGTGATAATGCCAGAGAAGTCTGAAGCATTTCTGGATGTCAGATCCAGATGAGCACAAATATTATGCTTCGTACTCATGGTCCATCGACTTGCATCTATTACACAAGGAAAGTAAACATTAGTACCCATTGGCTAAGAATGTCATGAAACACTTGGACTTAAAAAAATTCTTTTATGTCATGCGAATGAGGCTGTGCGACTGAGATCAAGTCGTGTAATGAGCAGTGCGACTGGGTTTCAGTCGTGCGAATGACCCCATACGTACTATTGAGTGTGCGACTGGACTCATGCGTATGTAACCTCATGCGGTTACACCAGTCGTGAGACTGAACTCATGCGCATGGTTCAGTCGTGTGGTTAAGCTATTTGCACCCTTCAGTCGTGCGATTGAAGTTCATCAACCTGTCCATTCGCACGTCGTTCTATCTGTTCAATTCAAATTCAATTTTTCACCAATTTTGAGTTTTAGACTTCGTGTTCTGGTTCATTAGACTCGCAATCCATTCGTTTAACACCTAAAACCTTTAATTTCATTTGTTTACGTCGTTTAGTTAGGTTATTTTGCCACATAAGTCACGGTTTTTCTAACGAGTCTGATTGTCCAGATTTAGTGTCAATTGAATGATTTGGTAATGTTTCTGCACCGCAAATTACCTGTAGAGTCAATGCAAATGGTCAGTATGTGAGAATCGAGGGTTTAGTGATCAAACAAATTTGGGCAAGTAACGTTAGTCGTGCGATTTAGGGTAAATTTGAGAGTGGTGAGTCTCTGCGACCGACTCTCCCTCTATTTATACTAACCCTAAATTCAATCGTACGACTGGGCTCATACGCACTTGCATTCGGGCGAATGGCCTCAGTCGTGCGATTGGTTGACCGCCCCCATTCAGTCGTCCGACTGGAGTTCAGTCATGCGACTTACTCATTCGTTCGCTCTAAAACATCCGACTGGGTCATTCGTATGGGCCATTCGGTTGAATGGTCCATTCGTACGAATGGCTCCCATTCGTATGATAAGTCCATACTAATGGTCCATTCGTGCAAATGGGTCATACTTATGAAATTTTCTGCATTTCTTACCATTTACATTTAAACCCTTTTCAAACTATAGAATCAACATTATATGCATTTGATCATCTCAGACATGATCCTTTAACTTGAAAAACTTTTGATCGCCTCAGACGTGATCATTTAACATTTGAAAACACATGTGGTCATCTCAAACATGACCCTTTTTTGAATTAAACCCTTACTGAATTTCATGATATAGTCCGACGAACAAACAAACTAAAATGACTATCTAACTAGAAACTTAAACTAAATACAAAAAAAACTGTTTTTTGACTTTTTTGTGAGAGATAAATCCTAAGATAGACATCTACTAGATTTGGTTCCAGAATAGGCAGCTTCAATTTAGTTTGACCACACCTGGACCAATTCAATTTTGGAATCATACAGGCAAGTCAAATCATTTGGGACTTGTTATCAAAAACCTTTGATGCTCAATTCTTGGTTTTCATCCAGAGTCGTTAGCAAATTTAGGAAATCACACTGGTACTATTAGATTCCCTTATTGATTTGAACTTTCAAGAGTTGCAGCCACAATGATTGTCAGTATATTTGTCATCTTAAATCCATACACAGAATTTAAACACAAACTGGTGATAGTTTTAGGTTTAATTATTTCAACTAACAATTTTAGATCCCACACTTATATGGAAATCAACATTCCTTAGGAGCTTTTGAGCGGTCTACGGGTATTTTTACTAGAAGAGACTATTCTTAGAGCTTTCAAAGAGAAGCCAATCCTCAGGTCAGTGCCATCACACAGCAGAGAGGGGCAAACACCAATGATTCTAGAATATCTAGGTTATGCTTATCCTCAGGTCAGTGCCATCGCACAGCAAAGAGGCACACAACCTATCTTCTTGTTAGAGCAGCTAAATTTTCTTTTGCACAGAATGCACCAACAACATAAGTCATTAGCTTGATAGCATTTTCTTTCAATTTTTTCGTGCTTTGCTCTATTTATGGTCATCCGCACACATTTGTGGCGTTTACAAGCTCATTACCCCTTATTGGAATATTGTTGATTGTGTTAACCAGTGATAAGATGGCAGCCCACAGTCAGTTGAACAACTTAGTTTGATCTTGAGATCACCAGTCAGGTCTAATCATCTATTGTGTTGAATCTACCAACATATCATTTGTGGTGTAGCAACCTCTAGGTCTACTTTCTTTGTGTTACCTTGGTAGTTACCAGTTTTCTATCATCTTCCCTTTTATATTGCTTAGACTACACAGACTTATACTTTGAATTTTGCATATTTTCTAATTAATTTTTTAAAGTCCCTTTTGATTTGTTCCTGTGTACTATCATTTTCAAAAGGTTTGAATCGGTATCACAGATAGGATCTACCTTATATCAGCTATCCACTCCTTCTCCCTCGTTTTTTTTAATGTTACTAACTGACCTACTCTCCCCCTAAAAGTCTAAATCATACTGGATTTAATTATTTTAGGATTTTAACAGACGCTAAATAACATGACTTAATTTAATAAGAAAAATGAAAAAGAAAAATATAACTACAATGCATCGGACTACACATGATCATTTCAGGAATAACATCACTTTTCTTTTAACGCCGTTGACCTCTAATAGATATAGAAAACGGTTTTATCAAAGGCTTTTGTATAGAGGTCAGCGCGTTGAAAGTTAGTATTAATTTTTACCACATCGATTAAGTTCTTTTCAAAACAGTCTCTTATGAAATGGTATTTAATACCGATGTGTTTGGTCTTTGGATGTTGTACCGGATTTTTAGTTACTGCAATTGAAGCAGAGTTATCAACAAAGATAGGAGTAAAAGAAAACATTAAACCGTAATCCTGCATTTGCTGTTGAATCCAGATGATTTGTGAACAGCAACTTGCAGCAGCAACGTATTCGCTTCACAGGTTGACAATGCAACCGAGGTCTGCTTCTTACACTGCCAGGTAACTAATCTCCTCCCAAAGAATTGACACCCTGCTGATGTAGACTTGTAGTTCATCTTGCAGCCCACGTAATCCGAGTCACTATACGCCGTGAGCTCAAAGTCATCATCATGAGGATACCACAAACCAAGTGTGGTGTACCCTTCAAATAAAGAAATATCCTTTTGACCCCAATCAGATGGTTAACCTTAGGCTTAGCCTGATATCTAGAACATACCATGTAGCATACATGATATCAGGTTTTGAGGTAGTGAGATACATGAGGGATCTAATCATTCCTCGGTACATTGTGGCATCTACCAGATCTCCATTTTCGTCAGTGCTTATCATGATTTGTAGCAAGTGGAGTCCCAGCAGCAGAAGCATTCTCCATGTCAAACTGACTGAGAATGTCTCCCACATACTTGGTCTGATGTAGAAAGATCCCATTTGGTGTCTGATCCACCTGTAACCCAAGAAAGATTTCATCTCCCCCATAGCACTCATCTCAAACTCTTTCTTCATAACTGCTTCAAACTCTTGCATAATTCTTTGTTCTTTGAACCGAAGATTATGTCATCGACATATATTTGTACTAGCAGTAGGTCTCCATCTTTTTCTTTGATGAACAGTGTGCAGTCAATGACTCCCCTGCGAAAGACGTGTTTCATAAGATGAGTTGAGAGTTTCTCATACCAGGCCCTTGGAGCTTGATGAAGCCCGTATAAGGCCTTGTCGAGTTTGTAAACTCTGTCCCGATGATAAGGATCTTCAAATCCCTCGGGTTGACTGACATACACTGTCTCTCGAATTTCCCCATGAAGGAATGCACTCTTCACATCTAATTGGTAGACTTTAATCTTCATATACATGCATAGGCAAGGAAGATACAGATGGCTTCCATCCGTGCCACGGGTGCAAACACTTCATTGTAGTCAATCCCCTCGACTTGGCGAAATCCCTGAACAACCAGTCGAGCCTTGTTCCTGATATGACCCCTTGGTCATCCTTCTTGCATTTCAAGACCCATTTGGTGCCAATGACCTTAGCACCTTTAGGTCTATCTACCTGAGTCCATACTCCTAACTTCTTGAACTGAAGAAGTTCTTCTTGCATGGCACTCACCCATGCCTCATCGTTTAGTGCATCACTGATGTATTTTGGCTCAAACTGCGAGACAAAACACCGATAAGCACCATCATGAATGTATCCCTTCTCCATAACAGAGGCAAAATCAGATGAGTACAGCTGATTTCGGGTTTGTACTCCTGATCTGACATCCCCAATGACATTGTCTAAGGGATGATAGACGTTTAAACGTGATCCTGGAGTAGTAGGAACAGCTGCCTCAGAGCCAAGATTATGAACATTTGGTTCTGCATCTGAGGTAGAAGGAGTTTGAGGTTTCGAAGTCAAAGGTGCATCACCGTTAGATGCTTGTGGACTTTCAGGAACTGGAACCTGTTCCTCCTGACTGTTCTGGTTATCTTCTTCAGCTTCATCTTCAGAGGAGGAGTCACTTTCGTCGACTACTCCCCCTGATTGAGTAGATGATTCTCCCTGTGAACTCGATGATGTTGAATCAAGAGATGGTGTATTCAAGATATCATCCATCATTCGCGTAGCTAACTCATCATCAGAAGAAGGATAGGGATGTTGAAGGACTTAAAGAATCCATCATAGTCGAAAAAGTAGGCGGGTCCTTTGCCAGTAGGTGGTGTGGTATATCTCTGAACATCAACATTACACCACACTTCTACTAGACCTGTTGAGTTGTTGTAAACTCTCTTGTTTGGTATGTTGTATCCTAAGAAGATTCCTTCATCAGCCTTCTCGCTGAATTTACCTTCTTGAGTCTTCTTCAGAAGTGTACACGGCGCCAAATGATTCGAGATACTCCAGATTCGTTTTACGTCGTTGTAGTAGCTCGTACATTCTTTCCGTGGCGCTTGACTATCAGAACTCGATTCTTGCAGTAAGTGAATTGATGCACAATTCCTTTTCCTTGCAGTAAGCCTCCATCCACTGATTCTTGAATTCAGTCTCGTTGTCTGAGCGTACTTGTCTCACCTTCAGCTCGTAGAGAGATTCCAATGTGGTTACTAACTCCTTGAATGACTCAATGTTTCTGATTTGGACTTCAGAAACATTACCCAAGAGAATCTTGTGTAGTCATCAGTAACCACAAAATAGTACAAGTCGCCTACAATGCTCTTTATACTGACTGGACCAAATAGATCCTGTGAAGAAGTTCAAGAGAAAGTCTTATTGAATTAACTTTCTTTTCCTTATGAGACTTCTTCGTCGTTTGCCTTTCTTGCGAGCTACACAAAAACCGGAAGTTGGAAATTCTTGACATTAACTCCTCTCACAAGATCCTTCTGATCAGTGATTCATCTTCCGTTGATTGATGTGTCCCATTCTCCTATGCCAGAGATGGAGTCCTTCTCAGTGGCTTTTGATAAAAGCACTGAACTTCATGATCCGTTGTAGAAGCTGTTGAGAGATCCAAAACATAAAGGTCTTTATATCTTGAAGCTGTCATCAGAACTTGGTCCTCCGGAATCACGTAGTCTTTCTTTAGGACGTAACACTTCTTGTTGTCAGATATGACTTTAAAACCTTTATCACAGATTTGGGAAACAGAAAGTAAGTTGTTTTGAAGTTGTTGAACGTAGTTCACCTTATCAAACTTAACTTTCTGATTTCCAACTTCTCCCTGAGCTGTGATATAGCCTCCCTTGTTTCCAGCAAACGAAACTTGCCCTCCTTTTATTTGCTTGACATTTGATAAAAGAGCCCTGTTTCCTGTCATGTGCCTGGATGCTCCGCTGTCTACAATCCACGTGTTGTTTCAGCACTGTAGCGAGCACACTTCACATTCAATGTAAAACATTAGTTTAGGTTAGGAAACCAAGCCTTTACTGGCTTGGGTTCCCAGAGGCATCACAATCATGAATTCAACCCATTGACCCCCTTAGAGGGTGAGGGTAGCTCAGGTTCCTTCTTGTCATCATTATCAGACACAGAGATGACTTCTCTTTCCATACGCTAGATTTATGCAATGCCTGTTTGTGATAACCAGTCGACTGGCTAATGGGGTAAACGTTAGGTTCACTAGTTCTTTTAGGTGGAGTTAAAGAACTCCTCTTAGAAGACCTAGGTTTTGAATCCTGAAGTTCAATCTTCTTCCTAGGTGTCTGATAGTAAGGAAAAAAGAACGCAATGTGTCCACACTCTCCACAGTTGTAGCACGCCCTGCTATAAACTTTATGATTAAACTTTCTTTGTGGAGATGTGTGTGACACCCTAGTACCATCACTTAGTTTGGGTCTTGACTCTGTTTCTTTTGATGTTTCTCCTGTTAACAAATTAATTGTGTTAACATTTTTAACATCTTTTTCCTTTGGGTTAACTGGTTTTTGACATGAAGCTTGTGAAAGATAACATTAGCAGTCCTTTTAGATTCAGATTTGACTTTGTTTGAGCCGGACTTTATATTAACCTTTTCAAATTCTTTTTCCAGATTAACACAAGGCATTTTAACTTTGCCTTTGAAGTGCCTCCTTTTGTTTTGTTCCAGATTCAATTGATGAACATGCGGAATCTGGATCACTAACAAGGGGAGTAGACACCACATGATCCTTGATGGGGGTTGTATTATTGGTCTACTCTTAGTGTTCATCAAGGTCTCAGATGTGGTGGAACTACTTTATAACCCAAACCCTTCCCGTTGTTTCTTTCTCTCACTAAGTGTTGAACAATGTGTGATGAACTTGTCCAACTGTGCAGTTTTTGCTTTAATGAGTTTACTTCTACTTCTAAAAAACCTTTTGCTTCTTAGTGTCTTCTAGGGAGTTAAGATAGTACCTAATGTCATTAGCTTGGTTAAATGCCACTACTTCAGTTTCCCTAAGTTGTTTAGTCAAAAGGTCTATCTTTTCTTTGTAACTATGCTCATTTTGTTTTAAAACTCTATTAGCCTCAATGCATAGTTGCAAATCCTTTACTAAGTTACCATTATGATCTAATAACCTAGCAAATTTTTCATCTATGCTCTCTAAAAGTATCACAATCAGAACAAGCATGTTTTTTAAACAGTTGGTCAATGGTACTTACTTGAGGAGGTTCAGAAGAGTTAGCCATCAACGCAGCATCAGATGTCTCTGGTTCTGGTGATTGTGTCTTTGCTGTTGAAATCCCTTCTTCAGGCTTGTAGCTGACCTCAGTTGCAGTTTTCTCTTCAATATTTGACATTACTATCTCGACTGCCATATCTCCCTCACTCGCGAATCATCATCTAAATCTTCTACACTGGCAATATTAGATTCCCTGGAGAGACAAACCGAAAGCTCCAGTCCTGTCCTTCATCATCATGAGCAGTCAAGGCTTTTGGATCCTTGCTTGATGAAGTAGAACTGCTAGCTTGCTTGTCTTGACGAGTGAAGGACGAGAATGGGTTCCCGTTCCCAGTCTTCTTTGGCTTCATACGTTCTCTCTTGAAGTGCCCCTTTTCTCCACAGTCAAAGCAGGTCACTTTACTCTTGTCAAAGCCAAATGTGGTATCCTTAGTAGTAACCAAGTTCTGACCGGTCTTTTTCACAAACTTCTTCGCCCTCCGGACAGCACTAGCTAAGGCCCACATAATGTCCATTTTCTCCAGCTCCAATTCATCCACCTGCTCGTAGTCCTCATCTGCCAGATGGCAGTTTCCAATCTTCCCAGCAACAGTCCATCATAAGAATGAATCACTGCTGCCAAAAGATCCATGTGCTCTCGAGCTACTTCCACAGTCACATTACCGAGGTTCTCGGTCTTCAGTCTAGTAGCATTCGCTTCAGTTCCAATGTAATGGGTACAAGAAGACCCTAACGTTTCTGAACCTGAAGGAGAAGCTTGTGAAGGACCCGATGAGCTAGACATAAATACAGTCTTAAAAGGTGCTCCAGACGTCTTAGCTTGAGGCGTGGCATTGTACAAAGCTGGATTCTGAGTGTGCGAAGACTTCTGAGCTCTATACTTCATCCTAAGTGCTTCTTCTCGCAGCTTAAGAATGAAGTCATTGATATCCAACTTTGCCAGCATCTATTCTGTCTCAGATTTGACACAAATGAAGCCCACTTTTCCGGAATCGTCTGCGAAATTTGACACCTTTTCTTCCATGGTAGTAGCAACACCATGGTATGCAATTCACTCATCAGATGGTAGAATCTATCAATAACATCGTCCAAACTCTCATTTCCCATCGATGAGAAGTTGTCAAATTCCTCTTCAGGTCCTTAGCTTTAATTCCCTTCAGCGAAGCATTCCCGTTGTATCTCTTTTCCAGCTCATCCCATAATTTTTGGCCTGCTTATTCTCCGAGTACTGGTGGAAAATATCTTTAGGAATAGACTGTGTAATCAATGCATAAACTCTCTTCTTTGCGTTATACTTAACTTTCTGAGCATCAGTCATCCCTCCCAAAGTAAGCTTTACCCCATCTGCTCCCACGGCATACTATACCCAGTCTCGATAGCTTCCCATAAATTTGGATCCACTCCATTGAGGTAGATCTCAAAAAGTTGTTCCAGTGGGGAACTCATCTAACGTTAAGAGTTTTGGTGGCTTATTATGATTCCCAACCACTCTCAAGCAACAGTAGGTTCTGGATCCTTGAGTCCTTGCCGGCAGTAAACGCTGACATCTGATCTTCCATCACGATTAACTTTTAAGTGTATAAAAAACAACCTGTCAAAGTGGTGCGACTGGGTGATGCGAATGGGCTATATGTGCGAATGAACTATGTGATTGGTTCAATCATTGGCTAAACTAAGCGATTGATTCAGTCGTGCGAATGAAACTGATGCGTATGAACACTGCGAACGGATGGTTCAATCGTACGAATGGAGATGCGACTCAATCCAATCGTGCGTATGGCTCACTCGTGCGACTGAAGCTGCTGTTTTGCGAAAATTTCTAGGTTAAAAGTGTTTTAGCCGTAAAAATTCGCAATTTCGCAAACCCTAATCGCCTAAGGCCGTAGAAACCGAAGCTTGATGAGCAGGGAACGTCCAAGACAACTTTTGACACGAAAGATTACGTTTTTTAGTGTAAAAACACAAACTTTTTCTCAATCTTTATTGAATCACACGTAATCAAGAGCCATTGCTCAGATACCACTTGTTAGGACCTGGTATTTGAACGAATACCGAATGATTAACGTGTAAACCAAATCAAATAGTGTGGAATCCTATTTGATTGGCGATCCAATCAGTGAGAACGCATGTAGAATCAATAAAGTATTGAATCAAACGTTAAGAATCGATTAGGAATCGATCTACAGCATTCTATGAACTTGGAGTATCAACTTGGAGGCTTCTGAACGGCTAGGGTACGTCTGGAGTCGAAATAGAATAAAAAGCTCTCTTTTTTTCCACGAATTGGGTTGCCTTTATAGGTTAGTACTGTTCATTTGTGCGACTGAACCATTATTCGTGCGATTGAACCATGCGGTTTTTTATCCGCACGACTGAGTGTTCAGTTGTGCGACTGAGCCAATCTTATGTTACAATCATACGACTGATCCAGTCTCCTGGTTCAGTCGTGCGCCTGAGTCATTCGTATGAAGTTATTCATGCGTATGGTCCATTCGCATGGGCCATTCGTATGAGAACTTCATTTTGTTAAGTTTGAATGTATTAATTAATATAACATTATGTGTAACAATTCAAACAACCATAAACTAATTAACCAATTTTAACATCGACTCATTATAAATATTAAACATTATAAATAACAAACAATAAATATCATTTCATTAATCATTCCAAACTTATATCAGAATCAAACAAACAAGATCTATTACATTCATATCATGATCTAGGGTCATACATGTATCAACAATCTACTTCTGGAGCATCTTTTACAAGCTCTTCAGGATTTAGTCTAAACATTTCCGCGAGTTGTTCATCCGTCAGATCATGATAATATCTCCCCTCTTCCGGAGTGTAGCTCACAGATCTCCTGACTATCCCTTGCAAGTCAAGAATCATTGTAAGTTGAGTGTTAACTTGCTGAAGGGGTTCGGCATCATACTCGTCTGTTTGTTGAGCTTCATCTGTTTGATTAAATATTAAGCACATCACAAATAAGTCATTATATAAAACATTAAAACATAAACAAGCATGGATGATGTTAATTATATTAATGCATATACAATCCAAGTACAAAAGTTTTAAAATACAAACATCTAATAAGTTACTTTGTCTTGACCTGTCGGTTCTCTAGCTAGAGGAGCGGAGGATGAGGCTCCTGATCTTGGTTTCTTTTCGTGCGCCTCTCCTGAGCTTGAGGATCTG
This sequence comes from Flaveria trinervia, assembly GCA_025506515.1. Lineage (NCBI taxonomy): Eukaryota > Viridiplantae > Streptophyta > Magnoliopsida > Asterales > Asteraceae > Flaveria > Flaveria trinervia. The sequence goes on along the minus strand of CM046448.1, from coordinate 41,320,960 downwards.
AGGCTGATGCAGATGCATCACCTCCTGATCATCATCATCCTCTTGATCTTTTCCGCTCAGTCCTCCTGTATCAACATCTTCCTCATAATCGTCTTCATCCTCATCATCATCATCATCATCATCATCATCATCATCATCATCATCATCATCACCATCATCACCATCATCACCATCATTTATCTTTAATGGCTCGCTCTTTAATCCCTTGAGCTTTAGCAAGATCTTCTTGTTCTTCTTCTCAAGCTCCTCTATCCTCTTTACCGAAGCCAACACCAGCTCATTTTGATTGTTTAGTGCTTGGTGGGCTCGGCCTAGGGCTTTCTCATACTGGTCCACTCTTCTCGCTGAGCTCCACGATCTTCTTTTCCTGAGCTGGATTAACCTCCATCATCTTGTGTACTGAGTAGCTCTTAGCTCATCGATGGCAAGCAGCCTTAGCATAATGCTGTTGAGGTTAGCAAGTTGTTCCTCTAACCCGATGTTGGGCAGAGTGGGTCCAGCTGTGAATGTAGAGTGGTGGAGGGACCTGCTTGGTGACTGGTGGTGGTAGTAGTGAATATGGGAGGTGGAATTGGAGTGGATGTGGTGGAATGGCTGGTATGTGGTGGTGGGAGGAGATAGTGGTGGTGGGAGGAGTGATAGTGGTGGTGGGAGTGATAGTGGTAGTGGGAGGAGGAGTGGTGTGTAGTAGATGTGGTGGTTGTGGATGGAGATATGGTAGTGGTGGTGGTTGTGGCATGGTGGTGGTTGTGGCAGTGGAAGAAGATGTGATCAAAGTAAACCTATGCCTCTTGCTCTTCTTCCGTGGGGATGGGCCATTTTCTTCTTCCTGGAGCCCTTAGAACTAGAAGCTCCCCTTTGGCTGATGGCTGGTCAGGGGTGTAAGTAGGATAGTAACATCAGTAGCAGCACCCCTTGACTCAGCCTGGCTTCCGCCAACCGCCTCTATCCCTTTGTCGGTAGCCACAACTCAGCTCCTAACAGTCCTCACTAACGGCTCATCATCCGACTCTTCATCCTCATCTATCAAGAAGTCTTGGTGGAAGGCAGCCCCTTCGGTTCCACCAGGTGCCTCACCACCTTGACCCTGATCATGGTCATCATCGTCATCGTCTTCTTCGTCTGTGGGTGCCATGATGGGCTCAACATCGGAGTCACTGTCATCGTGACTCCACTTCTTGCAAGATGGCACCACATCTCCCTTGTTGGCTAGATGCCAAATAGTCTCCTCACCGGGGGCTTTACTTGCTTCCCCGGTAACCTTCATGCGGCCTAGTGTCGTATCATCCATAATCTCTAAAACACAGCGTCCTCCCTCTCTTTCGACAGGGAAGGAAGCTTCTGATCAATGATCATCTATAGAAATCTCGGGTACATGCAGAACCCTTCCTTCCCCTTGGCCGCTATGTTCTCGACCATGTATGAGAATATCATTTGGGAGAAACTTAACGGATGGTTCAGCACTAGTGCAACATATGAATTCTGGATTTGATCTAACATCTCATCAAATCCTTCCCTCCTTGACGCAATGCACTTCAGGATGACGTGAGCTAAGTACTTAAACTGGGGATACAGGTTGCTTTTGTTGAGCACACCTGTGTTAATGTCTCGAGTGTACTTCATCTGGAGAAAACAACCCATAAATGTCAGAGGGTGTAGCTTGGTCGCGTGGTCTCCATCCTCACCAAGATCCAAAATTTGCCTAAGATCGACTGCTGTAACACTGATCTCTTGTCCGAAGATAGAGCTTCGGATGCTAGAGGGCTTAGTGGACCTATCAACAGAAGCCCCTTCCCAGAAGGTCTGCTGGAGTGATCTGTAAGGAGTGCACTGTGTCGATATGGCCTTGAAGATCCTCGATATCCTGAGAAATTCAATGATCCCCGTAAACTCAGAAGCATTCCGAGTGGTGGCATCCAAGTGAGCACAGATGTTGTGCTTGGGGCTCATGGTCCATCTATCAGCCATGTTGTTGTAACACAAGAAACATATACATTAGAGATGTGTATAAGAGATGACACTTGAAACTTAAACTATTTTAGATCAAACTGGTTCAATCATGTGATTGAACCATACGACTGAGTTCAGTCGTGCAATTGAGCCTTCGGCTGAGTTCAGTCGTGCGATTGAGCTTGCGACTAAGTTCGGTCGTGCGATTGAGCTTGCGACTGAACTTAGTCGTGCGTAAGGCCATGCGGTTGAGTCAGTCGTGCGACTGAGTCACCAAATGATTCAATCGTGTGATTGAATCTTACGCCTGGCTCAATCATGCGACTGAGGTTCTGTTAGGATCAGTGATCTACGTTTGATTGATTAGAGAGTATAGCAGCGGAATTCTAAACAATGAATTAGCCAATTCACAAGAGCGAAAAGATTTCAATGAAGAACAAAAACGGTTAGATAGAGAGAATTCTGCAAATAAATTCATTCAATATTCGCTTTCGTGGTAACGGAATGTCACACTTACAATTAGGTCGACACCTCTTATATAAGAGATGTGACGTCTGCTGATGTCACTTGATAGTGACATCTAACAGAATTATTCCAACTGAAACACAACTACTGAAGATGTCAAAACAGCTTACATCTTCTTACAAAATACTAAGTGTTTCAGTTACTATAACTACTGAAAAACAAATAAAACTACTGATACTACAATGACTGAAGAACAAGCTCTTCAGTCGTTTTACAAAAGTACTGAAAGTAAAAACATAAACTACTGATATCACAACTACTGAAGAAGTGCTCTTCAGCTGTTGTGACACTACTGAAACTTCAGTACTTGGTCTCAGACTTGAACTTCAGACGTTCATCAGCTGATGACTTCAGTAGATATCATCAGCTGATGTGTCATTCTTTGTCTTCAGACTTTATACACCAGTTGTTGATCTTCAGCACTTGTACTCTTCAGCTGTTGTACTTCAGTACTTTGGTCTTCAGCTTCAGCACTTGTTTTCTTCAGCTGTTCAGCTTCAGCACTTGTGTTCTTCAGCTGTTCAGCTTCAGCACTTGTGTTCTCAGCTGTTGAGCTTCAACACTTTAGTCTTTAGCTGTAAGTCTTCAGCATTGATCTTCAGCTGTGGAGTTTTCAGCACTTGTCGAACTGCTGATGAAGCCTTCAGCAGTTGTTGTGATATCATGTGGGACTTAGAGGTTTTCTGATCTTGGCTCATTGGTTTCTTTTGGTCCAACAGGTTCATTCGGAGTGTCTATTCGCATATGGTTCTGTTTGACACTCCGACCTCGAATCTTGGTCAAATCTTATGTTAGACGTCGTGTTTAGATTCATTTGACTCGCAAACACTCTAAATAGTACCTAATGTCCTTTAAATCAACGATTATGTCCATTTAAGTGGTCTATTTAAGGAGTTTTACTGATTTCTTGATTTTAGTCGATTAAGTCAGTTAGGGTTTGATTTCACCGATCATTTTGATTGATTCTAGTCTCACAATACCTGTAGATGAATTACAAATCGGTTAGAAACACAATTAGCAAATAATCAAGGTAAAACAAAATTTGGGCAGAGTGTCTACGTATGAGAGTTTTTTGAATGCTTTGAAGGGTGGTGAGAAATGGGACCGACTCACCCCTCCTTTTATACTGTATTAATGTTCAGTCTTATGACTGGACCCATACTCATGCTCCAGTCATGCAACTGATCCCATACTCATGCTTCAGTCGTGCGACTGGGGTTCAGTCGTGCGACTGGCTCATACTCATTCATCCATTCGTACGATTGGTTCAGTCTTGTAGTCCAATCGCATGGTTGTTCTCCACTCATGGTCCAATCGTGTGACTGGCTCATACTATGGTTCAATCATGCGAGTGGTTCATACTTATGATTCAATCGTACGATTGGCTCATACTCATGATTTTGACCTCATACACTTTCAATCCGTTAAAATTTTAACCTTTGATAAACATTATGACCTTTTAAAACCATTTGATCACCTCAAACGTGATCCTTTTAGTTTAAAACCGATTGATCACCTCAGACGTGATCCTTTTAATTTAACACTGATTGGTCACCTCAGACGTGACCCCTTTTAGTGAGTGATTCATAGATTAGATCTAGTTGTTAGTCTGACTTTTACCTGACAAACGACTAGAAAATAGAAAAAAGACTAGAAAATAGAAAAACGACTTGAAATTAAAGACAAAACAGAACATATTTTTATGTTTTTTATTAGAGATGGATTGAAATCTTTTAGGAAAACATCTAACAGATTTTTCTTCCGGAATAACATAACTTCAAGTTAATTTGATCATTTCTGGAACGATTCATTTTGGAATCATACAAGTGTATCAGAATCATTTGGGACATTTTGATAGAACATTTTGATGCTAGATTCTTGTTTTGACCGATAGTCAATAACAATTTTAGGAAATCATACTAGAGGTATAAGATGCACACAATGATTTTGACTGTCAAGAGTTGCAACCCCGATGATTGTCAGTATGTTTGTCCACTTAAATCCATACATAGACTTTTGACTTACATTGGTGATGAATTAGGTTTAATTATTTCAACAAGCATTGTGTTTCCCACACTTATATGGTAATTAAAATTCCTAAGGAGATTTTTGAGCGGCCTACGGGTATTGGACAAGAAGAGACTATTCTAAGAGCTTTCAAAGAGATGCCAAGCCTCAGGTCAATGCCATCGCACAACAGAGAGGTGCAAACAACAATGAATTCTAGAATATTTAGGTTATGCTTAACCTCAGGTCATTGCCACCGCACAGCAGAGAGGCACACAACCTATCTTCTTGTTAAAGCATTTATTTTTCTTTTTGCACATAACACACCAATAACATATGTTATTAGCTTGATTGCTTTTAGCATTTTTCCATGTGCTTTGCTCATTTTTTATGGTCATCCACACACATTTGTGGCGTTTATTTTGCTCGTCACCCCTTATTAGAAATGCGTTGATTGTGTTAACCAGGGATAAGATAGGAACCCACAACAAGTTGAACAACTTAGTTTGAATTTAAACCACCACTGAGGTCTACTCATCTATTGTGTTGAATCTATCGTCATATCATATAATAGATTGGCAACCTCTAGGTCTACTTTCTCTATGTTACCTCAATAGCAGACTAGTTTTACTATCATTTTTCATTTTATTTTACTTAGACTTCTCAGACTTATACTTTGAATTTTGCATCTTAATCTTTAAGTTCTTTTGAAGTCCTAAACAATTTGTTTCCTGTGTACTATCATTTTCCATAGACTTTAAATCAGAATCACAAATTTGATTTCATTTCTATTAGCTAAGCTGCCCTCCTCCAATGTTTTTTAAGTAATAAATACTGCATGATTAGATACTAGACTAAACTATTCTACCCTTAAAATTCTAAAACCGAAAATCTTTTTGTGTTTTTGGATTTTAATAGGCAAGAAAATAAAATGAAGAAAATAAATAAGAATAATTAAGAAAACGTGTCGGACTACGAACTTTCTTCTTCTAAAATCACATCACTTTTCTTTTTCATGCCATTAACCTCTAAAAGATATAAAAACCTCGGTTTATCAAATGCTTTTATGTAGAGGTCGACGCTTTGAAAACCTGTATTAATTTTAACAACATTGATTAATTTCTTTTCAAAACAGTCATGTATAAAGTGATATTTAATTCCGATGTGTTTACTTTTAGGATGTTGGACTGAATTTTGGTTATAGCGATAGCAGCAGAATTATCAATAAAAATAGGGTGGTTAGAAAATTGCAAACCGTAGTCGCGCATTTGCTGTTGAATCAAAATGATTTGCGAGCAACAACTTGCAGCAACAACGTATTCAGCTTCACATGTTGACAGAGCAACTTAGGTTTGCTTCTTACACTGCCAAGTGACTAACCATCTACCAAAGAACTGACATCCCGTTGATGTTGACTTGTAATTCATCTTGCAACCACCATAATCCGAGTCACTATACGCTGTAAGTTCAAAGTCATCGTCATGAGGATACCACAACCCAAGTGTTGGAGTACCCTTCAGATAACGAAAGATCCTTTTAACCCGATGAGATGATTTACTTTTGGTTTCGCCTGATATCCGGAGAAAGACACGTGGCGTACAAAATATCAAGACACGAGGCTGTGAGATACATGAGAGATCTGATCATTCCTCTGTACTTGGTTGCATCAACCAGATCACCATTTTCGTCAGGTGCCACATCATGGTTTGTGGCAAATGGAGTTCCAGCTGCTGAAGCATTCTCCATGTCGATATCTCCTACATATTTGGCCAGATGCAGAAAGATTCCCTTTGGTGTCTGATCCACCTGTAAGCCGAGAAAGAACTTCATCTCCCCCATGGCACTCATTTCAAACTCTGCTTTCATTACAGATTCGAATTCTTTACATAATTTGTCGTTTTTGGAACCGAAGATTATGTCATCAACATAAATATGTACCAGCAGTAAATCGCCATCTTTTTCTTTAATGAATAATGTATAGTCAATCACTCCTCTGTGAAAACCGTGTTTCACAAGATGAGTTGAGAGTTTCTCATACCAGGCTCTAGGGGCTTGATGGAGCCTGTAAAGAGCCTTGTCCAGTTTGTAAACTCTATCCTGATGATAAGGATCCTCAAATCCTTCGGGTTGACTGATATAGACCATCTCATGGATTTCACCATGAAGGAATACACTCTTCACATCTAGTTGATAACTTTAATCTTCATGTAGGATGCATAGGCTAGAAATATACGTATTGCTTCCATCCTTGCCACTGGTGCAAACACTTCATTGTAATCTATGCCTTCGACTTGTCAAAAACCTTGAACTACAAGTCGAGCCTTATTCCTGATTATGACCCCTTGGTCATCTTTCTTGCATTTCAGCACCCATTTCGTGCCAATCACTTTAGCACCTTTTGGTTTGTCCATAAGGATCCATACTCCTAACTTCTTGAACTGTAGGAGTTCTTCTTGCATTGCACTAACCCATGCCTCGTCATTTAAGGCTTCACTCACGTATTTTGGCTCAAATTGAGACACAAAACATCAATATGCACCATCGTGAAGATATCCTTTTTCCATTACCGAGGCATAATCAGCTGAGTATAGCTAGTTTCTAGTATGTACTCCCGATTGAACATCCCTAATGACATTGTCTAAGGGATGATAAACATTTAGCCGAGACCCGGGAGTTGTTGGAACAACTACATCATTATCCAGATTGTTAAACTCAGGTTCAGTCTCTGTAGCTGTTGGAGTATGAGGTTTCGAAGTGTCAGAGGCATCTAGATTTGTTGCGTGTGTACTTTCATCGGTGGGACCCTGTTCCTCCTAGTCCATATTAGCAGTCTCAACTGCTTCATCATCAGATGAAGACTCACTTACTTCGAGGTCTCCCCCTGAAGGGCTAGAAGAATCATCTAATGAACCAGTTGATGTCGAGTCTTGTAGAGGAGTGTTAAGAATGTCGTACATCATCCTAGCAGAAAGCTCGTTATCAGTATGAGAACGCGACAGATTAAAGGATTTAAATAATCCATCATAGTCGAAGAAGAAGGAGGGTCCTTTCCCAGCTTGGGGTGGTGTATCTTTGAACGTCAACATTGCACCATACTTTTACCTGACCCGTTGAGTTGTTGTAAACTCTCTTGTCTGGTATGCTGTATCCGAGAAAGATACCTTCTTCTGCCTTCTCGCTAAACTTCCTAGTCTGAGTCTTCTTCAACAATGTGCATGGTGCGCCAAACGGTTCTAGATACTCCAAGTTAGGTTTACGTCGTTGGAGTAGTTCATAACATCTTTTCCCATGTCGTTTGACCACTAGGACTCGATTGAGCATGTAACAAGCATTTGCCACTGCCTCATTCCAGAATTGAATAGGCAGTTTCAAGTCGGCAAGCATTGTCCTGGCAGTCTCTATGAAGCTGCGATTCTTCCTTTCTACAACGCCATTCATCTATGGAGTGTAGGAAGAGGTGAATTGATGGACAATTCCTCTTTCTCTACAGTATGCCTCCATCCACTGATTCTTGAATTCTGTACCGTTGTCTGATTGAATCTGCCTAACTTTTAACTTGTAGAGTGATTCCAATGTAGTTACCAAATGTTTAAATGATTCAAAAGTTTCTGATTTGGCTTTCAGAAAATCACCCAAGAGAATCTTGAGTAATCATCTATTACTACAAAGCAATACAGATCTCCAGCAATGCTCTCTGTGCTGACAGGGCCATACAGATCCATGTGTAGAAGCTCGAGAGGCATATCAATAGAATTAACTTTTTTTGCCTTGTGAGCTTTCTTGGTATGTTTCCCTTTCTTACATGCTATGCAGAAGTCTGGCAGCTGGAACTTCTTGACATTTACACCATTCACTAGATCATTTTGAATCAAATGATTCGTCTTCCTAGGATTGATGTGTCCTATTTTCCTATGCCATGAGACAGAGTCCCTCTCAGATGCTTTTGACAAGAAGCATTGAACTTGTGATCTGTTGTGGAGGCTTTTGATAGATCCAAGACATACAAGTCGTTATATCTTGAAGCTGACATAAGAACTTTATCCTCCTCAATCATATAGTCCTTCTTCAACACGTAGCACTTCTTGTTGTCAAATACAACTTTGAATCCTTTATCACAGATCTGGGAGACAGAAAGCAATTTGTTCTATAGTTGTTGAACATAGTTGACCTTGTTAAACTTGACTTTCTTGTTTCCCACTTCGCCGTGTGCTATGATGTATCCTCCTTTGTTCCTAGCAAATGAAACATGTCCCACTTTGATTTGTTTGATGTTGAAAAGGAGGGAAGAATTCCCTATCATGTGCCTGGACGCCCCACTATCAATAATCCAAGTATTAGTGATAGCGCTGTAGCGGACACCCTGCACAGTCAAAGAAACTCGTTAGTTCAGATTTGGGACCCACGCCTTAACTAGCTTGGGTTACCCAGAGGAATCACACATCATAAACTCAACCCATTGTCCTTTAGAGGATGAGGGCATATCTATCTTCTTCTTGACCTCACTATCAGACACTATACTTGATTTTTCTTTCCATAAGCCAGTTTTGTGTAAGGCCTGCTTGTGGTAAACAGACGACTGACTTATGGTTTGAACTTTAGGTTCACTAACACTCTTAGGTGGAGTGTTAGATCTTATTTTAGAAGAACTTGGTTTTGTATCATAAAGTTCAATTTTCTTTTTGGGTGTCCGATAGTAAGGACAATTAGCAGAGATATGTCCTCGTTTTCCACAACTGTAGCAAGATCTTGCTTCTACAGATTGGAGAAAACTTTTATGTGATGTTGAGTTTAATAAAGGTGTGAGGTGTGTCTGGTTTGGTTTTGTCAATACTCTTTTAGATGTTTCATCCTTATTATCAAAATTAAATGTTTTAACGTTTTGAACATCTTTAACTTGCACTTTACTTGGACTTTGATGATTTAGACATTTTTGTTAACTGTTTTACTCATTTTGGGTTCTGAAATGGACGTTTGTGAACCTGATCTTATATTAACCCTTTTAAATGCATCATCCAAATTTTTGACTTGTATCTTGCCTTTCGATTTCACAGTAGACTCTTTCTGTTTAGTGTCAGATTTCACAGGCTTACCCGTGGAATCAGGATCACTAACTAGGGGAGTAGACACCACATGATCCTTAATTGGGTTGTTATTAATAGATCTACATTTTGTATTCAAAAGGATCTCATGTGGTGGTGGAACTACTTTTTACCCCAAACCTTCCCCATTGTTTCTTTCTTTCACTAAGTTCTGTACTATGTGAGAAGAACTAGCCCAACTATGCAGTTTTTGTTTTAATGAATTAACCTCGACTTCCAAAACTGCTTTCTCCTTTTTGGTTTCTTCTAATGAATTTAAATAAAACTTTATATCATTAGATTGATTTAAGGCAACAACCTCGGTTTCCCTTAATTGTTTACCTAAAAGTTCTATCTTTCTTTAAAACTGCACTCATTTTGTTTTAATATACGATTAGCTTCAATGTAGAGTTGTAAGTCATTTACTAAGTTATCATTGTGTTCTAGTAACCTAGCAAATTTCAGATCAATGCTTTCCCTAAATTTTTCACATTCAGAACAAGCATGTTTTGCAAATAATTGATCTAAAGAACTTACCTGTGAGGAGTCAGTTGAACCAGCCATCAATGCAGAGGTAGACTCTTCTATTGTTGGAGATTCTGAACTTGTTACTCTGAGCTCTTCCTCAACCAAGTGATTTACCACATTAGCAGCTTCTTTTGTATCTGTCATCGCTTGCTCAGCTGCAATCTTACCTTCACTAGCGGACCATCATCCAGTGCTTCAACAAAGGCTATATTTGATTCTCTAGGAGAAACTAATCGGAAGGACCAGTCTTGTCCTTCATTACCTTGAGCAGTTAGCGCCTTTGTCACTTTACTTGAAGAACTAGTTCCAACCATGCCTTTTTCTTGACGGTTGAAAGTAGGAAATGGGTTACCATTTCCAGTTTTCTTGGGCTTCACACATTCACATTTAAAGTGCCCTTTTTCACCACAGTTGAAACAGGTGACTTGGGTTTTGTCAAAACCAAAGGTTGTATCTTTCATGGCTACTAGATTCTGTCATGTCTTCTTGACAAACTTTTTGGCTCTCCTAACTGCACTTGCTAGAGCCCACATGATGTCCATTCTTTCCAATTCGTTCTCGTCAAATTTCTCGTAGTCTTCATCTGCAAGATGACAATTTCCAATCTTCCCAGCAACTAAACCATCATACGATTGAACCATTGCTACTCGAAGATCCATGTGCTCCTTTGCAACCTCCATTGTGATATTACCGAGATTCTCGGTTTTCAACTTCGTTATGTTTGCTTCAGGCGCTATGTATTGGATCCCTGATGCCACTGACGTTTCTGGTCCTGAAGCAGTGGTTTGGGAAGGAGCAGATGAACTAGACACAAACGCAGTTTGCAACAGTGCCCCTGAACCGCTGCAGTTGGAATTGAGTTGTAGAGTGAAAGATTCTGAACGTAGGATCCTTTCTTCGACTTGTATTTCATTCTTGATTCTTCCTCTCTTAACTTTAAGATGAAGTCATTTATGTCTAATGTCACAAGAATGTCGTTCTGTCTCAGGTTAGACACAAATGAGTCCCATTTCTCAAGCAAACCATCAGCAAAGCTTGAAACTTTGTCTTCCATTGATGTGGTTACACCATGAGTGGCAGCTCACTCATTAGATGATAGAATCTATCGATAATATCATCTAAGCTCTCGTTCCCTATCGAAGAGAAGTTATCGAACTCCTTCTTGAGAGTATTAGCCTTCAGTGCCTTTAACGTCGCATTTCCATCATACCTCTTCTCTAATGCCTCCCATAGCTTTTTGGCCTGTTTGTTCTCAGAAAACTGGTGAAAGATGTCTTTTGGGATTGACTGAGTCAACATGGCATAAACTTTCTTCTCAGCATTAAAGAGTATCTTCTGAGCTTCGCTCATTCCTCCCAACGTCGACTTAACTCCACTTGCACTGACTGGTACCTTGTAACCAGTCTCTATAGAAGTCCAAAGGTTGGGATCCACTCCATTTAGGTAAATCTCAAAACATTGTTTCCACTGAGGATATTCGTCTAATGTTAACAGCTTTGGCGGTTTATTGTGATTACCGATCTCATTTTCCAGAAGAAGTAGGTTCCGGATGCGTGAGTCTTTTCCTGCAGTAAACGCAGCAAACTGATCTTCCATTTCTATAAACTTTGTACTTGGAGAACAGGACAGCTTCAATCATGCGAATGGACAATAAGTATGGATCACTCGTGCGAATGAATGGTGCAAGTGGAAGTACTTACTACATGTGGTCATCCACAGCTTATGAAGAGGATTTTTCTATAAAGACCTTCAGGAAAGGGAAGGTCTCATCCAAGTGGAAGTACTTACTACATGTGGTCATCCACAGCTTATCCAATAAGCATGGTGTTTGGGACCAGATTCCTGAAGATCTCTCCTTCATAGTGCATGGGATGGTTCAGGGAGTCAAGTTCAGGTATTCTCAATTTGTTTATACAAACCTACAGGCTAACTTAGACTCCTTAGAATATTATATGTTACCTAGATATGTTCAACACATCTTAACTGTGAACTGGGGTCATAGTTAAGGGAAACAGACAATATTCTTAAACTAGGACAAATGAAGGCTGACATCTTTAAATCTTGAAGAAACCAACTGTTGGCTTCTCTGGGGTAGGAACAGCCCTAATCCCAAAATATTAGAGCTCATTGCTCAAGGTGACATCCTGGCAATACAAACCAGTGTTGAACACACACCTTCTATATCTCAACCACCAAAACAGCCACAAATCACCCTCACTTACCATAGAAGATCCAAATGAACCCCTACACAAGCTATTTAGTTGTACAGGCCCCCATATCACTACCCACCCAAGAAGAAGTGGAATCTTGAGCTCCTACTTCTCCTGAGGAGCAAACCACTCCCATCCCTTCAACTATCAGTCCTGAGGTTCCTAATGCTCAGACTGATAAGCTCACAAGCCCAACAGCCTTAAGCCTTCATTCTGAGTCTCTACACTCAGATGAACAACCTTCAGGGGACAGCTACCATCTCCAACCTTTAGACTTAAACCACCAATTCCAACCTTGATTTCTACACTGATGAAGACTTAGGTTTTAGTGAGTATTGTCTCTCTATTCCTCCCCTACTCAAATAGAGATGAGTGCTCTTAACTCACCTATATTTAGCCCACATCAGTCATCTATCACTAAGGTGGATACTTCTGAACTTGTTCAAGATATCCATATGGAAGAGCCTCTCACTTTAGCAAGCGATTACATAATTAAGACCTCAACCATGGCAACTCAGCCCATTAACACTTCAACTAAAGCTGTCATTGAGCAGAGGAAAACCAGCAGTCAAGAACTCCAAGCTGGTGGTGAGAGAGAAGACTTTGGTCCAATTCTCTCATCCCCCAATGATTCTTCTGATGAAGATGAGGGGAATCCAAGACTAAAAGTGAAAAAATTATCAAAAACATGCACCTTTCTAGTCTCCAAGGTTAGTCACCTTGAATCTCAGGTAACTACCTTGCAAAATAGGGTCAATGATCAGCAACTTGAGATATATTATCTCAAGACAAACTAGCTGGGAGACCTTTAAGAAGAGCTCAACCAGGAACACAAGAACCTGTGAATGTGGTTTATCTAACCTCTAGCTCACCTACGCAAGTGGGTGATGTTACTAAAAAGGGGGAGAAAGCCACCACAGACACATAACCTGGGAGTTCTTCATAGAGCATGGACATTGAGGACTCACCATCTTCACTTGTAACTATCCATACTCAACAACTTCCTCAAGTTCATATTGATGTGGACTCTATAGACTCCTTTATTTAGAGTATTTTTGAGGAAGGGATACCTAGGGTAGTGTCATCTCCCCCTCAAGGAACTTCTAACTACATCATAGATTGGATGTATGATGCCAACATAAGAGCCCTCATTCTTCAAAGAGTTCAAGAGCAACAAGAAGTTTTTAACTTTTAGACCTTGAACTACTATGGAGGTCTTGACCTTATCAGCATGCCACTTGTCAACCCAAGCCAATCTAGACAAGCTGGCTCAAAAGATATAAGACAAATTACTGAAGAGTTCAGACTTAGAAGGACACAAAGGCAATTAGGTAATACTATTGGTCAACTGGATGTTAAGGCAGACCCTAAGATTAGCTTTAAAGGGGAAACCTTGACTGAAGGCCCAATGGTAGAGTCTGAGAGCCCTGTCACATCCACAACTACTTCAGCAATTCATTCCCTTAGTGAAGTACCTGCTGGTGAAGGTGCATCATAACCTCTCTCTAGCCAGAGTTTGAAAGCTACACCAAGCAGTGAAGGCCAAAGCTCTCTTCATCCCGAGTCACAAAGGTCTGTGAGTGATAAACTAAAAAGGAAAATGACTTTTGAGGAGATTGAATAGGAAGAGAGAGAGAGAGAGGAAGAGGAAACTAAGGGGAGAAAGTTCCTCTACTAGGTCTATTAGATTCATGGAAGCTGCTATCAGGGCTACCCCCAGGCCAAATACTCAGGATGATGAGTTAAGGGCAGTCATGATAAGCTATTTACAAACCAGGAACTATGATATTGATAATATAATATCCCCCCTTAGATGAATGAAATGAAATGACTGACATGGAATTATCAAAGGAAAGAAAGGAGGCAGAGGATGCAAAATTACTTCTTCAAATCAAAGAAGAAACAAGATAGAAAAGACTCTACAAGCATGTGCCTACCCTCTCCCCAGTTCAAGAAAGTCTTGTACAAGAGGATGTGGCTTCACAACAACCTCAGGTAGACAAAGAAACTGATAGGATCAAAATGATCAACTACTTGAGTGCCACAAGCCTCTATCAGGCATATGTGCTTCTTCCCCTATCTTTTGAATACATTGAGTTCGAGTATCTCAAACAGCTTGAACTTGAATTAACTAAAGAAAGAAAAATCACTTAGAAAAGGTTAAGGGAAGAAGCTGCAAAGTCAAGAGCCATCATCTAGAAAAGTATGAAAAGGTCTGTTGATAGGTAGAGGATGATAAACTTCTTGAAGCTGTATGGATTCTCCGGAAGGAGACTTGGCCCCATGTCTCTATCCACTATGGATAAGCATATAAGGGTGGTCAAGCAGAAGATTCAAAGAGGAGAACTAGTTGACTTACATTCCCCACCAAGTCAGGTCCCTCAAGAAATGGAGGTTAAGGTTGAACCACTTGAGAAAACACAACCTGAACCTCCTATTGAATGTCATCAAGCTTCTATTTCTAATCCACAGCAGGGTTTTATCGCCTCTCAATCTGAACTTGTGAGAGAGGAAGACCCAACTGAGAAAGACAAAGAAGATCAACAAGGGGTTGCAGGCCAATCTTCTTAGTTAAAAGGTTCAAAAAGGAGAAAAAAGATGGCCTCTAAACCAAAGCCAAAGAAGAAGAAGAAAGAGGCATCATCTTCAAACCTCCTCATGAGTCAGAACATCCTAAGGATGTGCAAAAAAAAGATGCTACATCAACTCTAATTCAAATAGCTCCTCTAGCATCAGGAAAACCCATCTTGTCCTAGACATACACTACAAATCCAGAAAGATAGCATGTCATCAGAGATCAAGGTGTTGAAGATGTCTACACATGGCAAGACATGTTCAATCTATCTCTGCATGATCTCTTTGACATGAGAAGACACTATGAAAGTCTGAGTGATCCTAATCATCTTATGAAGAAAGGGATGGTCATCATCATGATGAGGACTGTTGATATCTTAAGTCTTCAAGTGTTTTGATAGCATCGGCCAAGGGAGATTTTGTAAGGTTTCATATAAGGCTGATGCAACCCAAAACATCCAAAGTCTCTCCTGCATGCATGCACAAGTGTACTGAAGTAGAATGTTTTGGAAGTTTCACACTCTTCCTTAGAAAACATTCTAAGTGTGAAATCTTCTGAAGCCAAGACCAATATCTTCCGAAGCCAAACATGAAGTCTTCCGAAACTTCAAAGACAAAGTCTTCCTAAGCCAACTCTTTAAGACAAATTTCTTCTGAAGACTTTTTAACACATGCTATTATCTGATGTACATTTATCATAAAGCTGGACCACCTTTCCACTGCAACTCTAATTAGACACCAACTTTACATAAGTTGGTGAAAAGTCCATGCTTTTGGTAACTGTACATTGAGGTTTTGAGTATGTACTTTCTACTTTATGTACCTTTATCATTTTTGTAATATATTAGGATGTGAGCTATAACATGTCATAGTCACTAGTCAAAAGGCAATCCGCCTTTTGACTCTACATTGATTTTATTGTTGTCTAGATTATGTATCAAATTGGCTTTCAAAGTAAGGCCGGCTGTAGGCTGTAGTATAAGTATCTCTGGTCCTTGAATCTTATGATCATTGCTTTGTAAACACTTGTAAGGAACTAGAGAAAAATATACATAATCTTTGAAAACCAATTACTTGTGTTCTAGTTCTGTGTCTTTATTACTTGTGTTTCTTAACTTTCATACAAACTGGTTTTCTAATTCCCTATTTGATCTATTAAGTGTTTTAAAGAATTCTTCTCACTTGTGTTGTAAAAGTGCATTGTACCCTTCCTACGATCCTGGACAGACCTATATTTGTTAAGGTTATTATCAACTTTTGTATCTGTTTTAATTTTCAACTGCACACTTTAAGGTGGGTATTCATAACCCTTATTTCACATCATTTCTTTTTGTGGGAGAAAAAAAATGCAAAATATATTTATAGTGGTTTTAGTATTATTAATTTATCACCTATTATGTTAAACCATTAGTAACATTCGATATTAATATTTTTTTAATATTTCTTTTATGTCTTGTGTAATGACTTAGTTTCGTCACTCTCACGTATTCTGTCATCGGCTGGATGTGAGAGTACTCACCCTCATGTCGACCCTAGCGTCATGTTTCCAAGTTTAGTTATAAATATGAGAAAGATAAAACTATTATTTTTAATTTTTTCCTTTTTATGTCTCTTTACTTTCTTTCGATTTAAAAAGATTGATTTTTCTTTCACTTTTCTCTTTTTCTTTTAAAAGTGAAGTGGAGTGGAGAAGATATCTTTGCAATTTTCTTTCATTTGCTTGTACAAGTAAAGAAGAGCAGCAAGGGCAAAACCCTAGCGTTCGGTCGGCGTTTAGTCTCGCACCCATCAGAGCACCTAATCGAGATGACGGAGCTCAAGCTCCTAATCGCCTCCGATGACACGCCTCCGTTGTCCGTGCTCGCTGTCGCAAGAATTGCTGCAGTCTCCCTCACCGTCCATCCAACTCTCACCGCCGCCTCGCCCCCGCTCATCGCTCTGTCCAACGGGTATCACAACTTCTTTTCATTTTTCTGATTATATGCATTTAGATCACACCGCTACCATCGGACCTACCACAAATCTATCGGAAACTAGACTATTTAGTATTTGATTTGTTTCTTACGCCATTCACCTTGACGATGTTATGTAATCTTGAGCTGCTGCTGGGATAGATATTGAATGCCAGAAAGTATAGCCATCAACTAGTTTTGATTTAAAATTTTGGTTTTTAGCTTGTTAATGGTTTCAGTGATCAATAACATGTTTCATACTAGGGTTGTTTTTAATCCAATCTGACAAAATTAGGTTAAGTTGGGAGATATTTAATGACATTAAGGGTTTGTTTGGGTTAAGGTTATAATACTGTTAAATTATAAAACTGGTTATAAGTGTCATGAAGTATATGTTCTGAAAATAATTTGTGTTAAAGACTGGAGATGCATCACTATTAGCTTCAGAAGTGGGAACTCTAGAATTTGATAGTTAAAGTTTAAAGAAGGACATAAGTACTAGGATTTGAAGTTGATGATCATGGCAATGGTATTTTTTCTTATAGGACGAAGTTGCGTGGAACAAATGTACTTATTCGGTATCTTGGTCGTATAGCAACAACTATGACCACCTTGTACCAGCGAGATGCCTTTGAAACTGCGCAGGTGCGTCTTGTTTATTTCACAATTTTAAGCATGATATTGACTTTTTAGTTCGTGGACTTGTGCTTTTGTTCATAGATTACTAATTTTTCTTTTGTAGATTGATGAGTGGCTAGAGTATGCATCTGTCTTTTCTTCTGGTTCTGAATATGAGGGAGCATGCAAGTATGTTGACAGATATTTGCTGCACCACACTTTCTTGGTTGGTCAAAGTTTATCAGTTGCAGATATTGTTGTCTGGTCATATCTTGCAGGTAAATGTTTATAGTTGTGCTCCCTAATGCTTCAGTAAACATTCAATATATTAAAAAAATTTGGATAGGAAGGTTTAATGCATAAAAATTGCACTTTGGGCGACCTTACCTGTTCTGTTTTGTGTTATCTTTAACCCATTTGACTTGTTAGATATAAAAAAATAACCTGGATGTTTCATTTTGTAAGTTAACTGGTCAAGTTTGCTACCTTCTGTGATTAATTTTTTTAGTACCATAAATGCTAAAAATGTTATTGTTTCAGGAGCTGGTAAGAGATGGGAAAGCTTGATGAAGTCAAAGAAGTACCAAAATCTGGCGAGGTGGTACAGTACAATTTCTACGGAGCATGCTGCTTTCTTAGATGGGTTAACAGCAACATATACAAAGAAAAAGGACTCGGTGCCCGTGAAAACAAAAGAAACTGAACAAGGACTAAGTTCTAACAAACAGACTGTTTCGAGCCGACCTGAAGTAGATCTGCCTGATGCAGAAATGGGAAAAGTTTGTTTGAGGTTTGCACCTGAACCAAGTGGTTATCTTCACATTGGCCATTCTAAGGCTGCTTTGATGAACCAGTATTTTGCTCAACGATACAATGGGAAGGTCATTGTGCGTTTTGATGATACAAATCCGGCTAAGGAGAGCAATGAGTTTGTGGATAATCTTTTAATAGATATCAAGACATTGGGTATTAATTATGAAAAAGTCACATATACTTCTGATTACTTCCCACAACTAATGGAAATGGCAGAAAAGTTGATTAAAGAAGGAAAAGCATATGTTGACGACACCCCACGTGAGCAAATGCAGAAAGAACGAATGGATGGCATAGATTCAAAGTGTCGTAACAACAGTGTTGATGAAAACATGAGATTATGGAAAGAGATGATTTCTGGATCTGAAAGAGGATTACAGTGTTGTTTGAGAGGGAAGTTGGACATGCAAGATCCCAACAAATCACTTAGGGATCCTGTTTACTATCGTTGCAATCCAATGCCACATCACAGAATTGGGTCGAAGTACAAAATATATCCAACATATGATTTTGCATGTCCCTTTGTTGATTCTATTGAAGGCATTACACATGCCCTTCGATCTAGTGAGTATCATGATAGAATGCTCATATTTTAGGATTCAGGAGGATATGGGGCTCAGAAAGGTTCATATATATGAATTTAGTAGGTTAAATATGGTTTATACACTTCTTAGCAAGCGGAAGCTTCTATGGTTTGTTCAGAATGGAAAAGTTGATGGGTGGGATGATGCCCGTTTTCCAACTGTTCAAGGAATCGTTCGTAGAGGTCTACAAATTGAGGCATTGATACAATTCATACTTGAACAAGTAAGTCTAATACAACATCATAACTATTTGAAGCTAGCTGTTTCATTAATATTGGAATGCTGGTATCTTGTGTGGCTGTTAAAGTAGGTTATGCTTATAGGTGGTGTAGGCTGGTTGGGTAATTGTCTAGGTAAATTTTATACGGCTCCAAATGGACAGGCCTAGTTACGGCCAAACATTTTTTTGCGCATTTTTAATATGTTTTCATAAATAATTAATGTTTTTTGTATGATTTTACAAATTCTGCTATCACTATAATATTATATTTTACTAAAATCAATGTTGTAAAAATCGCTAGGCGCTAGTCGGGCGGCGAGGTAGGGACTAGGGATTAATCGGGATTAATCGGAATTAGTCGGGATTAATCGGAATTAGTCGGGATTAATCGGAATTAGTCGGGATTAATCGGAATTAATCGGATTGGAATTTTCATATATAGTTTTTAGTTTTATATATAACTACACACATTTTAGTATGTAATTTTAATAAAAAAGTTCAGATTTATATATAAATATACATATTTGGCTGGATTTTATAAGTTTTGGCTGGAATTTTCAAGTTTTGGCTGGAATTTTTGAAAGTCGCCGGAAAAGGAGATTCCGATTTTTGGCCGATTAAGACCACCTAGGTCCGATTACCGACTAATACTTCCGATTAAGTGAAATCGCCAAGGTGGACTCCCGATTTGCGATTAATTGGCGCCTAGAGCCGATTTTTGCAACGCTGACTAAAATGGATGTCACATGTGTTATTATAAGCTTACAACCTGTTTGATCCTTCCCATGTCTTCATTAGGGGACAAAAGCAATCTAATTGACCATATGTAAGTAACTTGGCTGAAATTGCCACATCTAATTAGGCTAATAAAATTTCTAGAATGTTCAATTAAACTCAACACTGGTCAAATGCATAAGTACACATTCTTTTGATGTTTGCATGTATGCTATGGTCCATATTATTATGTTTCTTTAGACTTATTATTTGATAATCTAATTGATATTCAACTTTATTTCTTATATAAACTGTTTTCTTCTAAGGTATTTTATTGTTTTTTTTTCTGTTGTTAGAGCTTACATCTGTTTTAATTTCATTTTTTTCTTAGGGGGCATCAAAGAATCTGAATCTTATGGAATGGGATAAGCTGTGGAACATCAATAAGAAAATAATTGATCCAGTTTGTCCCAGACATACTGCAATCCTTGAAGAAGGTCGTGTTTTGTTGACTTTGTCAAATGGACCTGAGAATCCATTTGTACGTGTGATACCAAAGCATAAGAAGTATGAGGGTGCTGGTGAGAAGGCTACCACTTTTACCAAAAAGGTATGGCTAGAACAAGCTGATGCTTTGGCCATATCAGTTGATGAGGAAATTACATTAATGGATTGGGGAAATGCAATCATTAAAGAAATCAAAAAGGGCCCAAATGGAAATGTCACTGAATTAAGTGGGGTTTTGCATCTTGAGGGATCTGTTAAAACCACAAAACTCAAACTTACGTGGTTACCTGAGATCGATGAACTTGTTCCATTGACACTTGTGGAGTTTGGCTACCTAATCACCAAAAAGAAGGTATATTTAATCCTTTCTTAGCTAATCATTTATCTCTAAATATCTTCCAGCTTTAATTTTTTTTCTTGTTTTTATAAGTAATCAATATGTTAAATATGATTATGACAAGCGGCTACTAAATAATGATCTGAAGCAATTTAGGAAGAATGATCTGAAGCAATTTAGGAAGTTACCAACACTCGAGTATGCTATTACTGTTTGACCACTTATTCTTTTTATACAATTTATATATGATTTTGTTACATTTTTTTAACTTAGCAATAAAAAAAACTCAAAACAAATCATTTTTATGTGAATTAAATAAGCATATGTCATTTGTCTTGTGCATGAAGGGTCTCAACTTCACTTTATATACAATGGCCTTTGTTGGGTAATACTACAATTGAACTGAAGCCATGTTATGCAAAAAGCGACCCTGTTAACCTCTTCATGAGATTACCTCTCTTCGTATCATCTAAAGCTTTCTCCAGAACTCTATTAGCTGCTCTCGCCTGTGGTGTGTTTTTTAAAATCAATATTAGATTAGTTTTAGTTGCCTAAATGAATACTGTAGCGCATAATTTACATTGTAGAAAGTTTAGCAGAAACAAGTACACATTTTGCAAGGCTAGTTAATGAATGTATCTAGTGTTGTAAAAATCGCTAGCGCTAGTCGAGTTGTGTGGTACCGACTAGGGATTAATCGAGATTAGTCAGAAATAATTGGATTGGATCTTTGTGTATAATTTTTAAAAATTTATGCATATATAACATTAATTTTATACTTATATGTATTAATTTACAAGTTTAGAGGGATAAATTGTAATTGGTAATATTAAAGGGGCTAAATGTTAAAATAGCTAAACTTTATTAAATCATTTAAAACAAAGCACAGCTCCATCGTTCTGTCTCCTCGTTCCGTCACCGGAATCGGCAAATCCGTCGCCGGAATCGTGCTCTCGTTGCCGGAACACCTCCGATTAGAATGATTTGGTACAACTTTGACCGAATAGCGCCTAGGACCTCCGATTTGGTGAAATCGAAGCCGTCAACCTCTGACTAGCGACTTATTGTTTATTAATCGGAGGCTAGGAGGCTAGTCGTATTTTTTGCAACAGTGAATGTGTCTATTGGCCATCTGTATATTATTCAATGGGTGTATGGGAGGGGCCCCACCATTACCCTTTTGTCTCCGTTTGGAAACCCGGTCGAGACAGTCAAATGCACCACCATATAGCTCCACTAATTCACATTTATTTCCGCCTTGGTGTTTGTCTCCATCTGGATGGAGTGATGGATATGCTCTTATGAATGGTTCTGTTTTTGGTTTTTCTTTTATCAATCCAAAATGTTTATCAACTAGTTGAAAGTCAACTTATGTGTTTTGTTAATGCATAAAACCTCTTTACATGTTCTGTTTAAGGTATAGTAAAAACATTGTCTTTATAATAGTAAATGCATGAAAGTACAAGAAACATTGCGGGTCGACTCAACCTGATCCACTTTAGAAAGAGCTCGATGTCTTTCATGATAAGCTAAGTTGCAATTTATAAATCTGTTTGTCGATTATGCAGCTGGATGAAGATGAGGATTTTGTTGATGTGCTTAACCCGAACACTAAGAAAGAGACTGCAGCATTTGGGGACTCAAATATGCGAAATTTGAAGCGTGGAGACATATTGCAGCTGGAGAGGAAAGGCTACTTCAGATGTGATGCTCCTTTCATCAGATCATCAAAACCTATTGTACTTTATTCTATTCCAGATGGCAGGCAAATTACAAAGGGATAGTCCACAGCCATCAGGTTCCATTTTAATCTATGATTTCTCCAGTTTTTCGTGTGATTGGGATGCCGTTCATTTCATCGTCTGTTGGTACCATTTATAAAGATTTTGGAACTAATTATAAGTGTTGATGCTAGCTTGCAAGTTTTAATACTTGGGTCCTACATTTTTCTCTGTGGCTCCATGTTTTTGAACTCGTGAAATGGAGAACAGGATGACACCAAAACAGTTGAAACATGCTATGAACTACAGTTGCCATCTTCCTATAAACATTGCTTAAAGGTTTGAATAAGAATTTTAATCTATATAAAAGAAGTAGTAATCAAAGTGAGTATATCTCTTGAATAATTTTACTAAATCTGAATATGGGCATTTCATAAGATCGTATCATGTACGAGTGCAAGCATGAACATAATGATGCAATTTTCTTCTTCTTTTGGTTAATTTTGCTTTTGATTTGGAGAGGAACAAACTTTTTTTGAGTGGTGGTATCGAACAACGAATGATAAACTAGTGGCGGATACGATGCGGTAATGATTGGGTTTAGGATTGATACGTACAATAAGCATGTTGTGTTTGGTTTACTCTTATTAACTTGTTTAATTATGCGGATTGAGTTAACCTATATAGCATTTCAATTTAACAAGAAAGTTATGCTTGCTTAGCGAAAAAAACTGATCTTTGTTTACCAACCACATTGTCTAACCAAATCAAATTCTCAAAAAATCTGATACCAAGGTGAAAGGCTTGAGATGATGACATTAACATAGCTTAGCCAAAATAAAATTTTGATAAAAATTTGGTTATGCAAATAAAACAAACATACAAAGTTTTGGTGACTTTGTTGTGAAGATTGAAATATAAATAAAAGATGATAATATATGGTATCGATATTTTTTAGTTAGTGTCCGTATCATTCTTTAAGGTACTAGTATGTTATAGTTGATATAATCTATAAAATCTTAAATAGCATAATTTGAATACTTCATTTCTAACAAAATTTTTACATGGACGTCAAGAAAGAAATTAATTAATTAACAAACTTAAACTATTAAGTAAAAATCATATTATATATGTCATAAGGGCTAAACTCAAAACTTTATAACTTGAGCAGGTTCAAAATAATATTTTAAAAAGTAAAGGGATGTTTTTGCCATTACACCTAAGTTGGAGGGGAGAAGTTGTCGGTGGCTTGCCACCAACAGTTCTAAATGAGTGTTATAAAATATGTTTTCCCGTCATCTTGTTTAATATTTGAATAAAACGTTAGAACCCGACCCTGGTTTAGCTTGTATTTGGTTCGATAGACATAAAACCCTTAGCTCTCCTACTCCAATCTTGTTCCACGAACCATAATGGTAAGGAAAAGGATGGCGATGGCTTTTGGGGTGTGTAAAGATGAGAGTAGGAAGTAAGTCATGATATTTATAGTCATGTCTAAAAATGTTATCTAAACACAATTGAGTGTTCAATGTTAGGGTTTACGGACCTCGCCACTAAATTTAACAATAGTACGTCTAGTAGACACACTCTGTATTATAATACATGTAAGATGATAAAATTCTTCTTTTTACATTTATAAGAGTTCATGATTTCTTTTTGATGATTTAACTACCTTAATTATCTTACACATACATGCAAATCATATGATCAAATACAAAATAAGTAACTAAACACTATTAATTATAAATTATAAATAGCATATATTACATTAACTACAACTTTAATTTGGTAACTAGCGGGTTGGACTCGTGTTTCGGCATGACTCCTATACACACACACACATATATATATATACATATATATATACATATATACATACATATATATATACATATACATATATATATATACACATCTATATATATATATATATATATATATATATATATATATGTGTATATATATATGTATATGTATATATATATGTATGTATATATGTATATATATGTATGTATGTATACATACATAATATATATATGTATATATATGTATGTATGTATACATACATATATATATATATATGTATGTATATATATACATACCTACATATGTATATATATGTATATATATATACATACATACATATGTATATATACATACATACATATATATATACATATATATATATATATATATATATATATATAATATATATATATATTATATATATATATATATATAACACACACACACACACACACACACATACATACATACATATATTATATATATATATATATATATATAATATATATATATATATGTATGTATGTATGTATGTATGTTGTATGTATGTACGTATATACATATATATATACATATATATACATACATACACACATACATATATAACATCCGATTAACAGCTCGTTACAACATAAGAATCAAGACTCTTGGCAAGGGGAAGATCGAGCATGATCTCCCCTCTCATCCGCAGCCCTAGTTCCAGGCAGACTTCTTCTCAAAATCTTTAATCTCTCTACACATTGAAACTGGTATATATAGGCCTCGGCCCATATAAAATGCGACTGGGCCCATTCGTACGATTGGACCATGCGTATGGTTCAATCGTACGACTGGACCATGCGTATGGTTGAATCGTACGACTGGACCATGCGTATGGTTGAATTGTACGACTGGACCATACTTATGGTTTAGTCTTACGAATGTCCCAATCGCATCTCTCAGTCGCACGACTGGTCCATTAGCATGGCTCAGTCGTACGACTGAGTCTCATTTGCATATGCTCCTGCGAATGACCCAGTTTCATGTGTTTACAACATATCATGTGTATTACATTAAGCCTAGACTATTCGACAAGCGACGGACACACTATATATGACTATATATGCTCCAACAAATTCCCCCTTGGACGTTGCTTGCGAATAGTATATAACACCTCTTACAATCTCCAGTCAATCTTTGCTCTGGTTTCTAATAGAATCAAACGAAAAACCATATTAGCCAACGTTGCCGATCCATCAGGTTGTTACACATCCCTGAAAATGAATTTAGGCACAACAGCTTTCGTCTACTTTGCAGAACACCATCATCGCAGCAAGATTCCCCATATGATTGATTTTTCCAGATAATGATATGAACAGTTTTCCATTGCTTCAATCTTCACACAGGCTAACCTGATTAACATCAACACCTGCAGAAATTCCCCCTCACATTCAGCATATCCCAATATATAGACATTGTGCTCTCCTGGCGTCTTCACACGGTGTATTGGGCAAAAGGTTGAAGGTTCCAATCCACAGCTGGAAATATCAAACAAATCAGCATGCACGTAGATTCATCATCAGAAACCTGCTCACATCATCACTTTCTGATTGCGTCTTCAATTTCTCTATACATGGATTCCCCCTAAGAATGAGAATCCTCTTTGTGCGGATAAATATAACTTGATTGGCCCATAAGTAGTCAGATGCTCCTGACTACCCCACAAAATCAGCACCGACTGCTGACGTCTTCACTTCTCTCTTTCGTGTTCCAACTACATTCACCTATTCTGGAAGTCCGACGAATAATGGGGTATACATCGAACTTATTTGACAAAAGAACCTCAGGGTGAATATGCTTTGCTCATCCTCAAATCTGTGCAAGAAGCTATTCCAGACTCCTTTTTTTTGGTCTGGAACAATGCGGATGAGTCAATGCAGATGGCTCATTTGTGCGATTGAACATACGACTGGTCCAGTCGCACGATTGAACATACGAATGGTTCAGTCGTACGAATGGTCCATTCGCATGGTCCAGTCGTACGAATGGTCCATTCGCATGGCCCAGTTGCATGAACAGGTCTGCACGCAGATTTTCAGATCTGCAGCCGCCAGGGCTGCCCAAAACCCTAATCTTACGAATTTTACATGAAACAAACCACATAGACATCATAAGGTTCGCAGGGGTGATTGGAACGTGATTTCGAGTTCGATTTTAACATAGAAACTACACACGTAACCAGATCTGAGCAAAACACGAAGAACACAAAGTGGGTTTAACGTCAAGATCTGAACTTTGATCCAGAAATCAAGAGCTCGGGTTGCTAGAATGATTGTTAGATCATTCCAGCAGTAACCGGCTCTGATACTAATTATGAAGTCGGCTGGATCGTAAACATCCGAGCATGTTCTTGATGGAAGGATAAATAACAACAAACACTAAGAGACAATCAATAAAACGAACTATAATTGAATGGTTTCATTGATAAAACCTAACGATTACAAGCTCGTTACAACATAAGAATCAAGACTCTTGACAAGGGGAAGATCGAGCATGATCTCCCCTCTCATCCGGTAGCCCTAGACTCCGGACAGACTTCCTCTCAAAATCCTTAATCTCTCTACACATTGAAACTAGAATATATAGGCCTTGACCCATATTAGATGCGACTGGGCCCATTCGTGTGATTGGACCATGCGTATGATTCAATCGTACAACTGGACCATGCATATGGTTCAATCGTACGACTGGACCATACTTATGGTTCAGTCTTACGAATGTCCCAATCGCATCTCTCAGTCGCACGACTGGTCCATTAGCATGGCTCAGTCGTACGACTAAGTCTCATTCGCACGACTGGTCCATTAGCATGGCTCAGTCGTACGACTGAGTCTCATTTGCATATGCTCCTGCGAATGACCCAATTTCATGTGTTTACAACATATCAGGTGTATTAC